>SKCR01039656.1:0-125426 GCA_019454045.1 Zanthoxylum bungeanum
TTCGATTTGGGTCATTGTCAAGCTCCGAGCTTCGTCGAATGATTCCCGACTCATGGGTGAGCTTCCCTATCACCTTCGCATATCTCGTAACTGTGCTAGCACTTGATGATTTTGCCGCAAAACCATCACTCTTGCTCCCCTAACTCACGGTTTCTTGACAGAAACCAGAAAGTTTTTGGCCCATTTTGGGCATGAACATGAGAGAGAAGAGAGGAAGAGAGAATGTGTGATGTGTTACCAAATTTGTGTATTAAATACACTCATTTGAATTTCACATGGATTTCATGTGAATTTGGCTTTTAAAGTCAAACCATTAAAGCCTAACCACTCACATCATTCAATCACTCAATCACATCAATCACAACTTGTTAAGTCACATCACTCAAAGTGACAAGTGATTTGACGCTTGATGCGACTAGCGATTTGACGCTTGATTTGACGTGCCGCACTCGAATTCGAATTGCGAATGCGCTCATAAATTATCTCGGGCTCGGGTTCGCCAATTCCAAATTAACGAATTTTCCGTTGCGTCGTAATTAAATGATTACGCCTAGCGAAGTCACTATTCACATCGCTAACGAATTAATTCTAAATTAATTCACTCGCCCGAATTAATATCTAATATTAATTCTGCGTCGAAATCTAATTTCGTTTAATATATCAAATATATTAATTTCTCAGTTAATTCCAAATTAACCGTTATCTCTCTTTAATGATATTTTATCCCAGATAAAATATCTCCGCAATTAATCCCAGATTAATTTTCTCTCTCATCTAATTAATCCCAGATTAATTTAGAGTGCAAGTTATACGTCATCGGTGAATCTTTGGGAAGCGACCAATGAGATCCCCGGATATGTTGGTAGTCGATCGTTGGACTATCCGAACACGTAAGTACCTCGTACTACGTTTGTACCGAATTATAAGACAAGGTTGGCCCTAGCAAAGCGCCATGCCTCCCCAATTCTCCAGAAATATCCTTACAGGAATAAAGGATCTGTATCAAGCGTAGTATACCGTAGTATTGCGTATTTCTGTCCAGTATCGAATAATCACGTGCTAGGAATGGGGCTGGAATTGTGTCTGCCCCATACGAAGCACATGTCGGATGTCTGGTGACTAGTCTCTATAATCGGATAAACCTGACCTTGTCATTTTATCTCGATAGCTGCACCATTTAAGAGTGCTAGTACCGTATCCTACGTGACCATCATCTCCATATGACTGGAGTGACACTTCCATCTTGACATCACACCCAACACACTACGATTCTGAATATACCAAATATTGGCGTACACAGAACCGGTTAAAGCCCTTGACGACCTCAACCAAAGTATATTGATTGTCGTAAGTATTAGCGGTGAAAGTCTCATGTTAAGACCAAATACACCTACCCTGATTTCGAATTTCCATAGACACATAGTCATACTACCAATGGAATTCCGATGGGGTCTTATCCAGAGTGAAGCTGTTTCCCGTACCATCGGTAAAACACAACCTCCTATTACACTTGCATGAGTATCCTATACCCAAATATATGAGAACTATGCCATTGTGCCCTCACAAACGCGCACAAGTGTAATACTAGTCTTTTACGTATTTATCGATGTCCAATCTCGATAATACTCTGATTAGGGATATTTAATGATTTATCTTTCGTGGACTGATACTGTCTCATATCATTCTCCGTCCAGGAACAAATCATAGGGACCTCTCATCATTTATACATCTAGGTGATCTAATCACAAATGATAAGAGTGCAATCTCATTTATCACATAGTTAATTTGTACAACAACACCATGATCTGTACAAATAGTGATGCTATGGGTCATAATTGTCCAACAATCTCCCACTTGGCCTATAGCCAGTCACTCAAGTGCTTGACACCCGAACTATGTACGGTTGGCTCAAACTACTGAGTGATGCTTTCGTTAGCGGATTTGCATGATTATCGTCTGATGCGATTTATACGATCATCATATCGCCACAATGTATGATCCGAACGAATCAGATGAATAGTCAAAGTATTTATCTAGATCATTGATGAGACCATTAATTCTTTAGCCTGTGCTGACGCCTAGCTCAGCTGCTAACAGAACTATATCAAATCTAATTAGATTTGTTTATTGACCCAGACGGCTTCTATTGCTCTTCAGCTGCAGCAATAACCCGCATTTGTTGTTTATACGGTAACAATATCTTGCTTGGAAGATTTCCATCTCACTGTACCATCATTCAAACTGTATAATACCGTTTGCGACTTTTAGTCGTCTTTATCGGTTTAGGAAACTTGCTACAGTGATCCCAGTCACTTCAAGTTCTCTTTCTCCATAGATTAAGACAGCATCTTTAGATCTCTCAGATACTAACGGATGTTCTTAACATCAATCTAGTGACTATCACTCGGATTGGCCTGTTTGTGAATCCATATGCTCAAAGCGTATGAGACACCTATGTAGCGTACATTTTTCAATGTACGGTTTCTCGGAGAGTTTTTTAAAGTCAAGCTTTCGCCGATAGTTATTTTATGGGAATATCATTTCCAAGAAATGATGTATTATCATTATTTATAGGACAGCTATTGGCAGTGCGCTCCTACTAACCCTCTTATATAAACAAGAATCATTTCGTTTTGAATTAAATCATAAACTATTATGATTACATCAAAACGAAAATTCCAAGAACCTAATGCTTGCTTCAATCCAAACATGGATCGAATAACCTGCAAACCTTGTTTGCTAGTTTTAGTACGACAAAACCGTCTGGATGTTATAAACATCCTCCAAAAGGTTTCCTTTTCAGGAAAGCGATTTTCCCGTAAAGCTGACATATTTCATAAATGAAACATGCAGCGTTAGCAAGCATTATCCAAATGGATTTACCGTGGTAACAGGTAAAAGGTTGAATCGTAATCAACACAATGTCGATAACGATACCTTTCCGCTAAAAGCCTAGCTTTATATGTTGGTATGTTGCCATCCATGTATGTCTTCCTTGAAGACTTATAATACCAATAGGCACAATGCCTTGTGGTACATCAAATAGTATCTAAACTTGGTTGATTTACATGGAATCCATTTCAGACTCATGACACTTTGTCATAATAGGGAGTCGATACCTTGTATCACTTCCTCATACGTAGTCAGTTGGTATACCTCAATAAGATAGACATCTTTATGAGGTGAGATCAGAAACTCATACCCTAGGTTATTTTCTGACTCTCTCCGACATACGTGGTTCTTGTGTATTCGAAGATTAATGTTAATAGTTTCATCATTGATGAACTATTTGTGTTCCATTAAGATTCGGTGCCTCGAATAATATTACTCCGATTTTCATCGAGTTATACTATCCTCCCACTTACCACTGCATATCGGTATTCCTCTTAGGAAAACCGCATGGTGAGCAACAATCTAATTGTTCTCAAGTGAGTTGTATAAGTACAATACTTATGGTATCCCTAGGATAACCTACAATTGGCACATATCCAATTTGGGTTTTAGTTTGGTATTATCCAAACATATGCCTAGCATACCCAAATTATCAGGAATAAGAAACCCGGTTTCTTTCCCGTTCATATCTAATATGAAATATTTCAAATAGATTATTAATGGAACCTTATTCTAAATAAGTTCTGCACTGATTATGCATATCCGTTGAAGGAAATGGTAGCTCAGAGCGACTAATGATTAACCTTATCATGTCCAACAAGATTCGATTAATCCTTTCGGACACACCGTCAAACTGACGTGTTCCGGGAAGAGTCCTCATTTGAAAGAATACTTTACTCTTTCAAGTATATTAGAAACTTATTGCTTAATTATTTTCCATTATGGTCTTATCGTGACGGTATAATACTATAGCCGATCTGTTTGTCTATTTCGTGTCGAAACTTAAAAAGTTTTCGATTTGTGTTCTTCAAAAGAAACACATAACCATAACGCGATGCCACATCCGTATAGGTCACGAAATATTCATATCCACATCTAGCCTAGCTAGACATGGGCCCACTTGCTTCACTATGAACTAGGGCTAACAGATAGGTGGTTTTTGCACTTTTACCAAGTAAAGGTGTTTTAGGCACTTTGACCAATAAACTAGATTCGTAGACTTTATTTGAATAGGATCAAATCAGTCCTAGTATCCACTCTTCGAAAGTGTGGATATACGAGTCTTGTTTGATTGTGTCCCAGACATCAATGCCACATTTAAGTTTCATCTGATCAAATCAGTTGAGCTATTTATTTATCATATATATATTCGAGATTTATTTATATTCAAAATATAAATTCTGTTATTCACATCTAATGTGTATATCCCAATATCATCTTTATTTAATGAAACGGTTTAGTGTTCTAGAATATAAAGGTTCACCCGCAGTGGGTCAAACACTGATATAGAGATAATGTATCTAGTCAAACTAGTCACATGATAACAATTTCCTAATTTAGGTACATACCCGAGGGTAGTTCCTAAACTTAGGTATCTATGGTTTAAACATCAACTTTCGTCCCGTTTCCAATTCGCAGATAAAATCTCAATTGAAGGCAGTATCCTGTTCAAAACATATTCTGAACATCAATATATATATTTATGTACCACACTAAGTATCTAAAATCCAATTTTAATACTAGCAGTGAACATAATGTTGACAAACATATTTGAAGTCAGAGCCTTGCTCGTTCTTCAATTCCTTCATGTCTGCTTTGTCCAAACGGCAGTCTCGCTTCCGCGATCCCGTTTGCCACATTTAGGCAGACAATTTGGGATATGTCCTTTATCTTCCCAGAAGATTATAATGATTTTGCCTTTGCCAGTTTCAACACTCCAGAAGCCTTTGGCCTAACCTAGGCCTTCTAGAATATCGAAATAAGGTGCGACTAGCGCTACTTGTCTAATTGCAAACTTTGACTTTATCTCATTGAGAATAGTCATTAACTCTCCAAGAGTTTACTATTGCAATTTTAGTACTTCTAAAATCCAAAGATAGATTTATGAAGATCCTTCAATTTCTTTATCATACTTTAAGGATCTAATCCTTAGTTCCGATTCAGAAATTAAGGATTCTACTGCGACAAGCTAAATGGATTAAGCACTTAAGTTATCATCACATGATCTTCCAAAGATTATGCTCTACTATTTGCTTAACTCCAAGCTTAGGCTTAATATGTTATTTTATCAAATAAAGTAACTTATTATTTTTCTAGGACCATCCTGAAATTTATTCCCAATTTGAAAATTAAACCATTTAAATACATTTTCCCTAGGATTATGTATTAAACGTCAATCTTTCAATTTAATCTTGATTCTAATAGTCCAACTATTTAATCAACGATTTAGGTACTATTTATTATAATGATTACAATAGTCCAACTATTTAATCAACTATAATTTAATAGATTAAAAAATCAATTATAATGATTACTATAATCCAATTATAAAATCAACTATAAATGAATGGATTGAATATAGTCCAACTATTTAATCAAAACAACAATTTAAATATTAGTCCGACTAACATTTAATTTATAACGACGAATGATATTTGTTTGAGCGCGTATGGCGAGTAATTGAACGAGTATTGCAAATTCAATTCTTGCCTCCCACTATTTTTTGGCGAGCCTCTAACCCTCTGTCGAGTACTCGGGAAACCGCGATTCCTAGTGGGCTAGGATCCCGTTAAATATCACATAATCTTGACTTTGGCCAACAATTGTATGATAATTAACTAGGTAGATCTCTAAGATCGATTGGATCCAATCCAATTCCTAGATCCGGTAGGGGGACATCCAAGTCCGAAACATATATCTTATATATGCCAATACATCAAATGTATTGCCTAACCTTTTTCCTCTGAATCAACTAAGTCTTGGCTTTGGCACAACAAATTAGTGATCCCAGTTAAGCGCGACCCATTGACCATGGAAAGCTTCGTAATCAATGTCGATGGACAAGAAATGGTCTTGACTTTGGCCAACAAACCACAACTTGGACAAGACACTGACATGTAACAAAGCTCTCATGATTCAAACACATCTTCGACAGAAAAAGGCCTTGACTTTGGCCAACAAACCAATGCCGTCTCGGATCTTGAGTGAGAATCACTCAATGGAAGGAAAAAACGCTTAATATTGTTTGAGGGTTTTTTTGCGTGCAAATTGGCAACCAATTTATTATCTTTGTTAAGGTCTCATCATCATACACCCTTAAACATGCATTCTAAACACATAATAAAGCGCGTATAAATAAAGTAATAATGATATGCGTATGGATACTTTACATATTGATCCTAGATCAAATCTCTCCCTTTTCTCTCTCCCGCTAGCACATGTATTACTTCTACCCGTTACACTACACTTCTAAAGAAACCTCATTTACATTGAGGGGAATAGGTGAGAAGAGAATACAAAGAAATGAGAGGTAATAAGGCTGGACACGCAGGTCCAATTAATAAATCGAATTTATTACAACAATTTCTAAAATTATCCCACCCATCTAATATCCATCCGATATACATTATTCAAGCATCGCAACCATGTATTCACACAAGCATGTTATCAATCAATCTAATCAAATTAATTAATCTGATAATTAGTGATCATCCAATGTTCAAACAACGATTTGATTTTTGCTCGAGTCAAACTCGTTTTGCGAATAAGTACTCAAAGTACGAATTCTCGAATTAAATTAAACTACATCATTAAATCCAATTTAATATGCATTCAATTCTAATTCACTATTTAATTCCAAATTAAATACTACACTTTATTTAACGAACCATTAATACTTAAATTCCAAATTTAATCGCTACGGGTCTCAAAGCCCGATTAACGTCCAACTTCAATTTAATTAAAGTCCAATGGGCTTTTAATTAATTTCTTGAGGCGTGGACTTTTGGTTAACTCGGGTCAAACCGAATAACCAAAATCCAATCCAGGAGTTACCCCATAAGCCCAAAAATCAATCTTGGCCCATTAGGCCCAATTAAACTTTAAAGGTTCACTAAGTCGCATTTGGGCTCTATGGATGCGGTTTTGGGCCCAATTGGATCCAATCCAATTTGCCTTAACCCAACTTTGTACAACAAAGCCCAACAAGCCCAATTACAACACTTAAGCCCAAATCCAATTTTAAGGCCCAATTATAATTAAATCACAAAACCCAATTTCACAATTTAATTACATAAAGTGCAATACACAACCAATTACCCAATTAACATTTCTAAAACATTAATTAACATAACTAATCATGCTTAATTACATCAATTAGTGTCCAACACAAATTAATCAAAAATCAAACCCAATCATGCTTCCAAAGTCTCTGCCAAGGAGGGGATTTTATATCCGATTTGGTTTCAATCCAATTAATCCCACAATTGACATTAAATCAAAATCCTAATCGATTCTAACTCATCCAATGAATTAACAATAAAAAAATCCAAGACATAAGGGCATTAGACCATTCGGCCAACACATCCAAAATTGGGCAAATTTGTTCCAAACAATTTTTATTCAAATTGATCCAATCAATCTCAAATTAAAAACATACCTAAGCATACTAATTCATCCAATTTCATCCAAATATGCTCAAATCATTTTTACCCAAATTTTAAGCCCTAAATTAATTCATTCTAAAACCTTGCTCTAGATGCCATTGTTGGATTCTATTAAGGTCCCAAGATCAATTATAAGCATGAATAATGTGCGAATACATATCGAAGAAGTTGCGGAATACTTACATCGATCGGTTGAGCGACGCGGAAGCAACAAAACTTCAAAAATGCTCACTCGTTTTGGTGTGAACTGCAGTTTTTCCTCACTGGTTTTGGCTTCGATTTGGGTCATTCGTCAAGCTCCAAGCTTCGTCGAACGATTCCCGGCTCATGGGTGAGCTTCCCTATCACCTTCGCATGTCTCGTAAGTGTGCTAGCACTTGATGATTTTTCCGCAAAACCATCACTCTTGCTCCCCTAACTCACGGTTTCTTGACAAGAACCAGAAGTTTTTGGCCCATTTTGGCATGAACATGAGAGAGAAGAGAGGAAGAGAGAATTGTGATGTGTTACCAAATTTGTGTATTAAATACACTCATTTGAATTTCACATGGATTTCATGTGAATTTGGCTTTTAAAGTCAAACCATTAAAGCCTAACCACTCACATCATTCAATCACTCAATCACATCAATCACAACTTGTTAAGTCACATCACTCAAAGTGACAAGTGATTTGACGCTTGATGCGACTAGCGATTTGACGCTTGATTTGACGTGCCGCACTCGAATTCGAATTGCGAATGCGCTCATAAATAATCTCGGGCTCGGGTTCGCCAATTCCAAATTAACGAATTTTCCGTTGCGTCGTAATTAATGATTACGCCTAGCGAAGTCACTATTCACATCGCTAACGAATTAATTCTAAATTAATTCACTCTCGCCCGAATTAATATCTAATATTAATTCTGCGTCGAAATCTAATTTCGTTTAATATATCAAATATATTAATTTCTCGATTAATTCCAAATTAACCGTTATCTCTCTTTAATGATATTTTATCCCAGATAAAATATCTCTGCAATTAATCCCAGATTAATTTTCTCTCTTATCTAACTAATCCCAGATTAATTTAGAGTGCGAGTTATACGTCATCGGTGAATCTTTGGGAAGCGACCCATGAGATCCCCGGATATGTTGGTAGTAAATTCGGTCATCGGACTATCCGAACACGTAAGTACCTCATATTACATTTATACCAAATTACAAGACAAGGTTGGCCTCTAACAAAGCGCCATGCCTCCCCAATTCTCCGAAAATATCCTTACAGGAATAAAAGATATGTATCAAGCGTAGTATACCGTAGTATTGCGTATTTCTATCCAGTATCGAATAATCACGTTCTAGGCCTGGGGCTGGAATTGTGTCTGCCTCGTACGAAGCACATGTCTGATGTCTGGTGACTAGTCTCTATAATCGGATAAACCTGACCTTGTCATTTTATCCCGATAGCTGCAACATTTAAGAGTGCTAGTACCGTATCCTACGTGACCATCATCTCCATATGACTGGAGTGACACTTCCGTCTTGACATCACACCCAACACACTACGATTCTCAATATACCAAATATTGGCGTACACAGAACCGGTTAAAGCCCTTGACGACCTCAACCAAAGTATATTGATTGTCGTAAGTATTAGCGATGCAAGTCTCAGGTTAAGACCAAATACACCTACCCTGATTTCGAATTTCCATAGACACATAGTCATACTACCAATGGAATTCCGAGGGGGTCTTATCCAGAGCGAAGCTGTTTCCCGTACCATCGGTAAAACACAACCTCCTATTACACTTGCATGAGTATCCTATACCCAAATATATGAGAACTATGCCATTTTGCCCTCACAAACGCGCACAAGTGTAATACTAGTCTCTTACGTATTTATCGATGTCTAATCTCGATAATACTCTGACTAGGGATATTTAATTATTTATCCTTCGTGGACTGATACTGTCTCATATCATTCTCCGTCCAGGAACAAATCATATGGACCTCTCATCATTTATACATCAAGGTGATCTAATCACAAATGATAAAAGTGCAATCTCATTTGTCACATAGTTAATTTGTATAACAACACCGTGATCTGTACAAATAGTGACGCTATGGGTCATAATTGTCCAACACTCATACAAGATGGCCCATTATCATTTCAAAGCATTCAATCATATTATTACGAGGTGCAAACCTGTCCCAGTTGAAAAAGGCCCCAACAGGTTTACACTTGTGCAATAACGTGGGCTAAACAACTTCAAATGATAAGGGGCCCAAACATAAAGTGGCCCATCGACATTTTAGAAGCTTTTGGCCCAATTGTCATAAGACACAAACTCGACCCAGTTTTAAAAGGCCCGACAAGTTCACATCTCATGACAAGAAGTCCAACTAAATCCAAATGATGATGGTCCCCAAACCTAAGAAAAAAGGTGGCTTCTATAGGTTATACAACTATGGTTCAGATGCGGTTTATAGGAGTATAATTAAGGCTCCCACCGGTGAAAGATTACCCATAACTAGGTCTCCTCACTCAAGGGTTCGAGCGACCAAGTGAGCACACCTTTTTTATACCCAAGGTACGTGCCAACGAGTGATGGTACCATATAACGATTTGCCGCTTCGAATGAAATGGACTTCACGATAAATGGATACTGTCAAATGGATTTCTCTATTGAAAATTCCCCAGAAGGAAGGTGGAGCGAACTCTCTTAAATACCCTAACCTCTGAGGCTCTTATCGCCTTGGTGACAGGAATAAACAACAAATCATCCATCAGTCCATCACTTTAAATATACTCCAAATGATTATCTAGGTGTCCTCACAGCTTTCCTATTGGCTATAAAAAGGTAGTGAGTGAAGGAAGACACCGAATCCATATCTAACTCTAATGATACCTTAGGTTAAATCAACTCTAGACAAGGTTAACTAAAGCACAAATCACAAACATTACAAGACATTATTTCGGGGCCGATTCTCTATCCCCACTGGAGTCGCCAGACTGTAGGACACAGAAATGGATGACGTTGTTCCGGGCTCGCGGCCCAGTCGGGAGTATGGAATAACCCGCGGGGGACTAAACCAGAGAATAAATGAGTTGCCACCCTGCGTGAACTGGGAAATGATTTAAGGCCGCACTCACCCCTCGCAAGGGAAGACCTCAAACTGTTGTGTTCGGAATGGTCTCTTACTTATGTCAGTTGTAATGATTGGATTCATGCAATAATATAACCAAGTCTGCGCAACATACACACGCAGGAATAACCTATATCTAAGTTTGCATATAACCTATATCTAAGTTTGCATGCATAGAAGTAAGTGAAATAAAGGCAAGCACACAATCTCAAGAAAACATTAAGTAGATAAATGTAGAATATAAATAAATGATAACAGTAAAAGTGTCAGTAATGAAATGATATGATTAATTAATGTATGCAAAAAATGACCAAGAAGCAAACATGCATGAAATGGGACGAAAAGAAATCTATTCACTGTAAGGACGTTCGTGTAGCATTCTAATGGTAAAACAGAATACATGTGTTCGTGTATCATTGGGAAACGTGTTCGAACAAAAGTGAGATAGAATATGCACGTTTGTGTAGCGTCCGTAATTGCGTTCGAATGGTAAACAGAATATATACGTTTGTGTAGCGTACGGAAACGCATTCGAATGATAATGAGACAGAATGTTCACGTTCGTATACGTCCGGGAACGGGAACGTTCAAATGAGATAGGACCTGATGCATGGTAAAACAGAATGCATGCGCGTTCGAGTAGCATTTGTAAACGCGTTCGAACGGAAACAAGACAGAATGCATATGTTCGTGTAACGTTCAGAAACTCGTTCGAACGAGATTACCAAAGTGGCATCTGAAATGACAAAAACATATACGTGAATAAACAAATACATAATATAGGACCTCGTATACCCGGTTGAACGTATGTCATATTCAATCGAGTGCACTTCGTCCGGCGCGGCAAAACATCATGGTAATGGTAGCCTTTAGGCTTTTTACCCATCAAATGGAGGACCTTTAATCTGACTTGATTAGCCCATGCGCACTAGATCACAATGCATGAATAAACAAAGAAAAACTATGCGAAAATACATAACGGAATAATAAAAGGCGCGCAAAATATTATGGTAAAGGTAGCCTTTTAGGCGTTTTCTCCCTCACAAATAGAGGACCTTTAAACCAACATGATTAGCCCATGCGCATCAAGTAACAATACATAGAAGATAATAAAGCAATAATATGGGACCCCGAATGTCCGATTGAACATATCTCACATTCAATCAAACGTACTTTGTCTGGCGCGGCAAAACATCATGGTAAAGGTAGCCTTTTAGGTATTTTCTCCCTCGAATAGAGGACCTTTGAACCAACATAGTTAGCCCATGCGCATCAAGCAACAATGCATGAAGAAGAAAAAAATACATAGAAAATAAAAGGTGGAACGATAAACACTAAATTAAATACCAAAATTTAACATGTGTTTGAAAGTTTCTCAAGTGGTACGTGGAGTTGTATCCCAAATACAGACCGCACTACCGTCCATTCGGATTCGGCTACGGAATTTATGTCTGGGTTTCCATCCGATATACCACGAGAGATAGCACAAAATCATTCATCCCACAACAATAACATACATGAACCAACAAGACGCATGCGAAGTAATAATAATGATTAACTAAAACGATGAACGAAAGTGAATAAAGGGTGCCCTCAGGTTTAACCTTTTAAGTCACTTAAAAGTGCGTTACGTGGTCTTTGGAAGGGGCATTAATGGTCCTTTTGAAAGGGGTTAAAACATACATGAACCAACAAGACGCATGCGAAGTACTTATTTTGAATTTCCCCTTCCGACGTCCGTTTCCCGTCGACTTCGCAACTTCCGCACTTATCGGGCAGTGCTTCCCAATGAGGCTCATAATCGGGCTTTCAAGCAAAAATGCAAGTGTCTACAGTCGCCCCCACCTTGATGGGCTTGTGCGTGTGGTGTGACAGTGACAATCCTATCAAAGTCATGCATGCACTTTTACTTACCTGGCTCGCCAGCTGTTGCCTGACTTACATGTCGTTCTGGGATGCTTCAAACTGAGTTGATGGTGGTAAGGTGCTGCGACCCCTAAGGTTCATCCCTGCAAGATGCTGTGATCTCTAGGATTCATTACCGAACTGAGCTGATGAGAGGTGGTTCATTCCCAAACCGTTACTGGGAGGTGGTCCATTCCCGAACCGTTACTGTGAGGTGGTCCATTCCCGAACCATTAGTGTGAGGTGGTCCATTCCCTAACCGTTATTGTGAGGTGGTCCATTCCCGAATCGTTACTGTGAGGTGGTCGGCTGGTCGCCCCCAGACTTGGTTTATCATTTTTGTTCTTCGCTGCTTGCTCTCGGCCAAAGTAGATCATTTGATGCGGTGTTCCGTACTGTCATATCACATTACTCTCTTTTATGAGATAGTCCCAATAGTTGTACATATTATTGCCCTCAAAGGATGCTCAGTGTCGAAACCAGAGAGCCTTCAAAGTACTCGATGCAACTCAAATCTGACCGTTTGAATAAATGATATGAACTAGACTCCAAGTGTGTGTGTGCCAAAGTTCTTTTACAGCTTAATCATTAAGTAAGCCAACTCGATGATTTTGTTTCAAAGAACGGGATCATTGGGTCTAACCAACCTAGATGTCTTGATCATGCTCTGCAATTACTTCCTCGTACTCAATATGATATGGTTTTCTCTTTCTTTTCTTTCGTCTCTGCATTCAATTTTTTTTTCAATACACCTACCCTTTAAAGTAGCATTTCTCCTCATGGTGGTCCTAATACTCACCCATGGTAGCTTCACGCTTATCGGTTATAGGTGGTTATTTTTCTTCTTCAGAGACTTTTCTTTTATTTCCAACCATATCACATATCGTAACACAAGTAAATCAGGATGGACATATAAGCAAACGGTCATTCACTGATCCACTATCTCTTCAAATAGTCATCTCCATCTCCTCGACTACTCAGGCTTCTACTGCTAAGATCTTGTAATTAGGTGCCTGCGAGTCTAGCCGAGATCAACCACTCAAAATATCGGACAGAGCGCATCTCGCACTTATCGTTTCTAAGGTTTCACCCTACAGCAAACAATTTCATCACCGAACATATGCCTAACTATTAAGGTCTTTTTTTTCACTGGAATTCTCCCTTTTAACTGCTAATAATGTGGGCCTCGACCCTGGGATTCATTCTCGAAAACTGCAGGAAACATGGGCCTCAACCCTGGGATTCATTCCCGCAACCGATGATAGTGTGGGCCTCAACCCTTGGATTCATTCTCGCAACTGATGATGGTGTGGGCCTCAACCCGGGATTCATTCCCAAAAACCGCTGACACTGTACTGTTTGCTGCTTCTGGTTAGCTTGCATTTGCCGCTTTTTCTTTTCTTCTCTTCGAAACCTGCGAATACAAAACGAAACAAAACAAAACAAAAAAACAAAACAAGAAAAGAATGCAAGTTCGTTACGTGTATGCATGCATGCATGTATGAGTTTCCTATTCTGTTGGGTTAGGTCTTCTGCCAGTTATCCCAGTGATCGCTCAGACTTCTCTCCTTCAGCCAAAATATTGCTTCAACTTGTCCACGTTGATTGGCTCGGTGAACTCGTTTCCTTCTAAATCTAATAGTCTCACTGCCCCGTTTCCCATCACTTTCTTGATTACGTAGGGTCTTTCTCATTTGGGTCTGAACTTTCCTCTCGGGTCCAATGTTGATGGCTTTGGCTGCTTTAGTACTAGGTCCATTCTCTGATATTGGTAGGACGCACATTCTTGTTAAATGCTCGAGCCAATCTCTTCTGGTATATCTGTATATGATGCAAAGACTTCATTCTCTTCTCATCTAATAATGCTAACTGTTCAAATCTCTGCGAGGCCCATTCTCATTTAGGTAACTCTGTCTCCACTAGTACCCGCATTGACTATATCTCAACTTCTACTGGCAATACTACTACTTCCATTCCGTAGACCAAAGAATACGGAGTGCTCCCGTTGCTGTTCTCACAGAAGTTATGTACCCCCACAGGGCGTATGGCAGTTTGTCCACCCAATCTTTGTAACTTTCCATTATATTGGCTTATTTCTTCTTTATCGTCTTATTGGCTGCCTCGACTGCCCCGTTTGCTTACGGTCTGTAAGGTGATGACTTGTGATGTCCTATCCCGTATTTCTGTTGCATCGTCTTGGTTTCTCCTTGAAACTGAACTCCGTTGTCTGTTACTACGTGATGCGGCATTTTGTATCGACATATGATGTTCCGGGCTATGAAATTCGTCATCTGCTTTGCTGTAACATTACGAAATGACTCAGCTTCCACCTATTTCGAAAAGTAGTCTTTTGCCACTACTATGAAACGATGTCCATTCGATGTGTGTGGTCGAATTCTCTCCGATCATGTCAATTCCCCATGCTGAGAAAGGCCATGGCTCCGACAGCCCGTGCAACTCCGTGTGTGGCAAATGGTTCAAGTTAACTGTGCGCTTGACAATCGTGACAATGCTTTACCAGCTTCGTGCAGTCAGCTTCCATGGTCGACCAATAGAAGCCTTGTCTCACTATCATGCGAGACAAATTCAATCCGTTCATGTGCGGTCCACATACTCCGCGTGTACTTCTTCCTTCACTTTCTGAGCCTCTTCCTTTCTTAAACACTTCAGTTGGATGCCATTCGTTTGTCTCTTGTACAGTTCTCCCTTCAACTCACATACTGGGAGGCCAACTGCTGAATGGCTATCTTGTCATTCCTACCTGCTTCTTCTGGGAATTCCCCACGTTCTAGGTATCGCTGAATATCGTAGTACCATGGTTTTCCATCATCGACTTTTACTTTTAAGATCCTTTCGATCTCGTAACCGGGCTTGCTTGCTGTCGTCAACACTAGAGGTCTCATCACCAACTTCTCTAGATTCTCCTAAGTTGCGGCTAGGGTGGCTAAACGTCTGCCATTTGGTTCTCTTCTCGCAGCAAGTGCTGGAATTTACAATCGGAATAGCTCATGCCAACTTCCTGAGGTGAAATAGGTAAGGTCTTAACCGCTCCTCCTTTATTCCCATTCTCCTTTCATCTACCGAAAAACTAACATCGAGTCTCCGTAGACCTCTACGCCCTTAGCTCTCAAGGTTATTAATGCTGTCAGTCTGAAGGCGCATGCTTCATACTCGGCCATGTTGTTGGTTACTCTGAACGTCAGCCTCTTGGCCATAGGAAGGGTTTCTCCATCAGGGGTTACTATCATGATTCCTATTCCAGCTCATTTTGTTCACTGCTCTCCGTCAAAATACATTTTCCATCCTCGGACCGTTATTGCCTGGATTTCCTCGTCTGGGAATTCAAACTTGTATTGATCACCTTCTATGGGTTGTAATGCTAAGAACTCTGCTACACTCGACCTTTGATTACTTTTGAAGTGAGATACTAATATCAAACTCCGTCAGCAATACCAACAATCTACCCAACTTCCCTACTAGTGAAGGTACCGAATGCAGGTACTTCAAGGGATTCTCCTTCGCTACCACTTGGATCTTGTAAGATTGGAAGTAATGACGTAATTTTCTGGATGCCCATACTATCGCCAAACAAATATTTTCTACCTCTTGATAGTGGGCTTCATACGGAAGCATCTTCTTACTGAGGTGTAGACTGCATGCTCCACCCCTGTTTCATCCGCTTGTACCATCATCGCCCCCAGCGTTTCAGTTTTTATATGGCCAAATACAGCACTAAAGGTTTTCCTGGTCATGGAGGTTTCAAGACAAGAGGTTTCACTAGGTATTCCTTGATCTTGTCGAAGGCTTCTTGACATTGTTCATTCCACTTCACCGGCTGGTCATTTCTCAAAAGCGTGAAGATGGACTCGCATACTAACGTCAGTTTGGCGATGAATCGACTAATATACTGAATCTTCCCGAGGAAGGCTCTAACTTCTTTCTCCGTATTCAGCGTAGGCATCTCGGTAATAGCTTTGATCTTCAGCCCTTTCTTCTTGGTCTTCGGCTTATCCTCGTCAGACTTGTACCCCAATCCTCTCTTGGTGGTCTGGCTCTTGAAGTCTGGTAGTGCTCCTCCAACACCTGATCCCGTGCCCGGCTCAAACTTCATCTTCTCCATGATCCTAGCCACCTTAGGATCCTTCCACTCCACAAAGTTTGCCGCCACTTGGAACCTTGTGAAAGGTTGTATCTCCAAGGCGGCCACAACATTATCTACCTCAGCTATGATGGTGACGATCTCTCTCATCCATACGAAACTTGATGACCTGATGCAAAGTGGAGGGCACGCCCCAAGCTTGTGAAACTAATGCCTCCCTAATAGTAACGCAAAAGTGGCGGGATATTAACCACCGTGAACTCAACCTCATCCTCAATTGGGCCTACCTTGACTACCTCCGCAAAGCCCTCTCCTCTCTCGCGCTTGCTATCTACTATCATACGCCTTGATAGTCATGTTGGAGGGATTCAAATCTGTCGCCTTCAGACCCAACCTCAACAAAATCTTCAAAGGGCACACGTTGATAGATGAGCCATCATCCACCATCACACAAGATGTCTTCTTGCCATTCACTTTCGCTCTAATGAACAGTGGCATATTGTGATCCCTTCCCTCCAACGGGAGTTCCTCATCAGAGAACGTTATCACCTGTAAAGCTTCCTTCTGCACCGATCCTATAAACATTGCGGGTTGGCATCCTCCGGTACCACTATCTTACTCAAAGCCTCCACCATGGCGCGCCTGTGCTCCTGAGATGCACACAACAACTCTCCAAATACTCACTTGTGCTCACGTCTTCTTCAACTGACGTAGCACTACATCTCACTCAGCATTATCCACGTTCTCTGTCACTTCTCTACCTTATGCCAACACTTCCTTACCTTTCTCCGCTACATCACCGTAAAAATGTCCACTGCGCGTCATTCTCTTCACCTCATCCTCATCACTGCTCGAGAAGTTTCTCCGAGAAATTCTTATCTTGCTCCGTCTCATCTTCACTACTACTATCCCAAATCACAAAGCAAAAGGCATGGCGGTCAAAGGTTTGGAGGACAAGGGTTTCGGGCAGGCCGGAGTTAATCATGTATGTGGGTGGTGGAACAAAATGGTAATTGGGTATGGGGTTTCTTTGTGTGTTGGGTTGTTCTTTTTTATGGGTCAGGTATTTTGTGGGACTCGATGAGGTCTTGGATTTCAAGTCTTAGGCGGGCGCAGTTGTCAGTGTCATGGCCTTTTCGCTGGTGGTAATGGCAATATAGGTTCATATTGAGGTGTGGTGCTTGAGGGTTGGGAAGTGGTTTAGCTTCTAAGGTTTTAGGAGTCCCTGTCTCTTCAACTTCTCAAGCACCTTAGAAAAAGGCTTACCAGGTTAGAAAAATTGACAGTTTCTGATGGCGGAAACTTTAGCAGAAACAGGCTTGGCTCCTGACGGCCCCCCGATGGTCCTCATATTTAGGCTATAAACTTCCTGTTCTCAGCTTCTTCCTCCTCAATATCCATAAACGGTCTCTCTTAACTGTCGAAAATCATTAATCATAGAGGTCATCCTCCTTAGCTTGCCATAAATCGAGGGCTTAGTACCCTTGATGATCATCTTGATCTGGTCCTTCTCCGAGGACCGAGTTGCATCTTCAAAAGCTGGCTTCTCCAGCGATCTACATAATCCTCGAAGCTCTCCTCCGACTTCTGCTTGGTATTCTCCAAGTCGCGGAGCGACAAGTCGATCTCCAAATCCGTGACATACTGATTCGGAAAGGCCTCCGCCAACGCCCTCTAATCATCCTTGACCTTCCTCTCAAGGCCGTGATACCACACCACGGGTGCCCCCTCAAGCGACATCCCGAACATTTTTTGAACCTGACGTTTTGACAGACCCACCGAACTCATCACGGAAACATACTGTCGAATATGATCCCTCGGATCCCCGTTCCCGTTAAACTTGGCTATGTCGAGCATCTTGAACTGAGAAGGCAGTTGTTCCTCGAAAGTCATCACCGTAGTCTAGCAAATTCCTCATGCTTACCCCTAGACCCGGCCGGCGGTTCGGTCTCGGTTCGGAACCGAACCGAACCGGCGATTTCCCGTTTCCACAAGTGTGGAATCGGAAACTCGCCGAACCGGAACCGAACGGTTCGGTTTCCTTTTTTTTTTTAATTAATTAAAATAAAAAATGAGAGAGTCAAAGCTTAAATAAAAAAATGAGATTAAATTTATAAATAAAAAAAAAATTATTACATTGAATACTTGAGCTTAAATTTTTAAAATTTAAGTTGCCTACGTATCCTCCAAGGGTGAGAGGAATCAAAGCTCACGTAGTTCCATTACAAGTTTAAGACTATCCCCTTGTAAATTATAATTTTACATTTATCAATCATCATTATCAGTTGATCCTTCGGCTCCGGTCCGCAGCTTCCGCTTGCCTTGTTGCAGAAGCATTATCGAACAAATCTTTCAAATCATCGGGGCATCTTCTTGTTGTCTCAGATCAGCTCGAGTTCCAATCATCCACACAAGCTGTTGCTTCTAGAGTGCTTGGATGTAATGAAGATCGCCTAGCTTCCATATATTACCTGCCAAGCTGGGCTTGCTCAACAACCGCAACGGTGGAAATAGGTGCTGCCATATCTCTTTAGCAATATAGATAAAACATGATATATATTTTGATGCCGGTTCCACCATTCAAGGATTTAAAATGTTTTACTGCATAAACTTTCATTAGAAAACTCAAAATTTGTAGATAATAATTATCTAATTCAGGTTATTAGTTGTTGTCGTATCCCTAGATTTTTTATTTCATTGCAATAACCAACGATCCCCTGCGCAATTCATTGGTTGAATTCCCCGGTTCGCTACTACTAGACTAGATTGACCTATGGTCCTAAGTTAATATCTCAATATAAGCATTAAATAAAATAATTAAATCACTTCTTAAATTCGTCATTATGCTCGTAATATCAATGTCATCTAATATTCCTAAATAACCATATAAGCTTGTAACACCATTCAAACCTTCTAATTTAAATCTAGGATCAAAGCAGCAGCAATAGATAAGTAAAGGAATTTCTCTAAAATAATTAAACCATTTTACCTTCATAACAGTAATGGCTTCGAGCAAACAATATTCATTAGGGTCGTCACTGTCACATGTTATCCTAGTCCAACATATTCAAACTCTCAAGAAAATAATGTGCAGTGGGATAATAAACCACCGCTAAAAACTAAAGTAGCATCATAAAACTCTTAAAATATCTAAAATTCTTTCATCCAAATATCCCATTTGACTAGGATAAATGTGATATTTACATAATGCCTCTTTGTATTGAATGCTTGACATAAAAGAACAATAAGTAGAATTCCAACGTGTTGAACATCTCTAGAAAATTTATCGTTTAATACCATTTATTTACAAAACTTGGTCCATTCCCTCCTAACTGAGAATATGACCAAATACAGTTAAGTGCCAGTGTTAATAGGATCAAGGAAAGGAGAGATAATTTTAGACCGTCTTGCACACATAAGTTTAGGACATACATGTACAACGAATATGAAAAAATCGACCCCTAAAATTTGGTTGGACATATTTCTTTAAATCATTAGATGGCTCAGTATTTGCAGATGCATTATGCAAATCCAATGTTTAAAAATTTCTCCTAAACCATATTCATCAAAAATTACTTCATCATTCTATAAATATTATTTGCAGTATGTTGGTCATCAAAAACTCTAAATGCAATGTGTTCGTTTTGCATGGTAAATGATGCATCAATCCAATGACAAGTCACACCCATGCATGAGTGTGTTTGCCAAGGTCACTCCAAATATCAGAACATATAGAAATACGACCTTTCATCTCTTTAAATATTTCATTTAAAATAATTTTACCATCTTTATATAATTTGAAATATGACGTTTGTTGTGTTCGAGTCATTCTACATGCAGCAGGGTTTAAAGCATTATGCACGTAATTAGTAAAATGAAGTTTTTCACCAAAGCTTAAAGAAAGATGTGCCATACATGTTATTTCGCAAATTCTTCTCTATTTTTTGCATCAGAATATTTAAAATAAATCTACACTACTCGTACCTCTACTAGATGATGCGTACCTGGCCATTTGAGTCTGCGTCGTATCAATGCCAATTCAACCGGATGATGTTTCTCCATGTGCTTGATCATATTTCCGTAATCCACCAGAAAATTTATAGATAACCCCACAATAGTTGCAAATTGCTCGTTGTGAACCATCGTCTAGGCGTTTCCAAATTAAAATGAATTTTGAAAATATCGAGGGACCGAGCCTTAACTCTCTTCTCCATGATTGTGCACTGACACTGGGGCCGCTCTCTTGGGTCGGCATATTGGACATTATGTTCTCGGATGAGCTTGCCATTTGAATAATTGCGATGCGAATGCCGAATGATAACAAATTAATTAACAACTAAAATAAGAGAATTGTATTGAAGTAAGATTGAGAATAAGAGATTTATAGAAAATGAGAGAGTTGAGAAATTGGTGTGATGAAATTATGAAAATGAATCCTATTTATAGAATTTTAGAATTTTTTTGATACCAAAAAATGCCCCTAAATATAACCGTTTTATTACCGTATTAGAGGTACATTAGTAATTTTTTTTTATATAATAAAAAAGAATTATAATTTTATTTTTATTTTATTTTTTGGCAGGGAGCCGTTTGGCAGGGAGCCAAACGGCTCCCTGCATCCCCCAACGGCAGTAGCCGTTGGGGAATTAGGCCCCCAACGGCTACTAGCCGTTGGGGGCCTTAGGGTTCCTGTTGGAACCCTACGGTTCCAACAGGAACCCGACGGTTCCAACCGGAACGTTCGGTTCCCGGTTGGAACCGTCCGAACGGGTGGAACCGTACGGGTCCACCGGTTCGGACCGTTTCGAGTTGGGGTGGAACCCCAACCGAACCGGTCCCATTTCGGTTCGGTTCCGAAACCAGAACCGAAACGGTTGGAACCGGAACCTTCCGGTTCGGTTCCGGTTCGGTTCCGGTCCGAACCGGAACCGTGGCCGGGTCTACTTACCCCGCATCTGCGGGTAACAGACTCTACCTGATCCTTGAGTTTCTGCAACTCGGCCTGAGACTCGGCTACCCTTCCCGCGGCATACTCAGCCATGTCATCATCAAAAATAGGGATCTCATCACTCATCCTGTTCGGAGGCTATTCACGCCTAACATTATCAGAGCTTCATGCCCCTCCTGCGCGGGGTACTGCCATATTGGCCACATCGGCGGTAAAAGCTTGCAACTGCTCGGTAATCTTAGTGAGATTAGTCTCCAACTGATCCATGCGAGAACCTTCGTTATCGGACTCACTCATGTTCGCTAACGGTCTCTTGACGATTTTTCCTTCTTCTCTAACCCAAATCTATGGCAGCTTTAAAACTACGAGTTAGCATGGTACATGTATACGTGCGATTCATAAAACACGTGAGGTAATCAAACAGAATATATCCTTCCGACCTTATTTCTCCCGCACTCGTGATAAGCCTATTTTTGGTTCTAAGTACGGCTTATAAAATCACTCTCTCATATGCTACAGGGTGAACCTCGGCTACCTTGGTCCATTTCCATTGGTAAAAGACAAAGACCACCCATTTATAACATGGACTAAGCTGATTATGGGATCTTGCCATTGTCTAGAAAAAACGAATTGGGCTTTCGACAACCGTGGTCATGGGGATGAACTTGGAAGCATCTAAAACTATACAAATATGTCATAACAAGGCGTATATTTTCTGGATGACAGCCAGTGCGGATATCAGACTCATGCTTCTGGTGTATTTGGATCATGTTTGGATTTTATAAACCCATCAAAGTTCTCATACAAGTTGGCCCATTATCATTTCAAAGCATTCAATCATATTATTGCGAGGTGCAAACTTGTCCCAGTTGAAAAAGGCCCAACAGGTTTACACTTTTGTAATAACGTGGCTAAACAACTTCAAATGATAGGGGGCCCAAACATAAAGTGGCCCATCGGCATTTTAGAAGCTTTTGGCCCAATTTTCAGAAGACACAAACTCGTCCCAGTTTAAATGGCCCAACAATTTCACATCTCATGAAAAGAAGTCCAACTGAATCCAAATGATTATGGTCCCAAACACAAGCAAAAATGGTGGCTTCTATAGGTCATACAACTATGGTTCACATGCGGGTTTATAGGATTATAGATAAAGGCTCCCGCCGCCGAAGGATTACCCACAACTAGGTCTCCCCACTCAAGGGTTCGAGCGACCAAGTGAGCACACCTTTTTTATACCCTAAGGTACATGCCAACGAGTGATGGTATCATATAACGATCTGCCGCTTCGAATGAAAATGACTTCACGATACATGGATAACTGTCAAATGGGTTTCTCTATTGAAAATTCCCCAGAGGGAGGGTGGAGCGAACACTCTTAAATACCCTAACCTCTTAGGCTCTTACGCCTTGGTGACAGGAATAAACAATAAATCATCCAAATCAGTCCATCACTTTAAATATACTCAAAAATATTATCTAGGTGTCCTCACAGTTTTTCCTTTTGGCAATAAAAAGGTAGTGAGTGAAGGAAGACACCAAATCCCTATCTAACTCTAATGATACCTTAGGTTAAATCAACTCTAGACAAGGTTAACTAAAGCACAAATCACAAACATTACAAGACATTATTTCGGGCCCAATTCTCTATCCCCAGTGGAGTCGCCAGACTGTAGGACACATAAATGGACGATGCTGTTCCGGGCTCATGGCCTGGTCGGGAGTACGAAATAGCCTGCGGGGGACTAATCCGGAAAATAAAGGAGTCGCCACCCAGCATGAACTGAGAAATGATTTAAGGCCGCACTCACCCCTCGCAAGGGAAGACCTCAAACTGTTGGGTTCGGAATGGTCTTTACTTATGTCACTTGTAATGAATGGAATCATGCAATAATATAACCAAGTCTACGCAACATACACACGCAGGAATAACCTATATATAAGTTTGTATATAACCCATATCTAAGTTTGCATATAACCTATATCTAAGTTTGCATGCATAGAAGTAAGTGAAATAAAGGCAAGCACACAATCTCATGAACACATTAAGTAGATAAATGCGGAAATATAAATAAATGATAACAGTAAAAGTGTCAATAATGAAATGATATGATTAATTACGTAATGCAAAAGAAATGACCAAAGAAGCAAACATGCATGAAATGGGATGAAAAAAAATCTGTTCACTGTATGGACGTTCGTGTAGCGTTCGAAAATACGTTCGAACAGTAAATACGTTCAAACTTGTATTGATCACCTTCTATGGGTTGAAATGCTAAGAACTCTGCTGCGGCTCGACCTTTGATTACTTTTGAAGTGAGATACTCAATATCAAACTCCGTCAGCAATACCAACCATCTACCCAACTTCCCTACTAGCGAAGGTACCGAATGCATGTACTTCAAGGGATTCTCCTTCGCTACCAATTGGATCTTGTAAGATTGGAAGTAATGACGTAATTTTCTAGTACGCCCATACTACCGCCAAAAAAATCTTTTCTACCTCTTGATAGCGGGCTTCATACGGAAGCATCTTCTTACTGAGGTAGTAGACTGCATGCTCCACCCCTGTTTCATCCGCCTGTACCATCATCGCCCCAAGCGCTTCAGGTTCCATGGCCAAATACAGCACTAAAGCTTTGCCTGGTCTTGGAGGTTTCAAGATAGGAGGTTTCACTAGGTATTCCTTGATCTTGTTGTTGGGTTTCTAGGTTAGTCCCAAGATCAATTCAAGCATAGAAACATGTGTGAATACTCAAAGAGGTATGGCAGAATCATACTTACATTGATCGGCTTTTGCGATGCGAGGAACAACAAAACTTTTGCTGCCTTGAAGCTCACGGTTTTTGCTCCATTTTGTGCTCCATTTTGAATCTTCAAGCTCCAAGCTTTGGGTAAGGATTCCATGCCCATGGGTGGGTTTTCCTATCACCTTCGTAAGGCTCCTAATGTGTGCTAGCACTCGAAAAAATTTACCGCAAATCTTTTCCTTTACTTCTCCTTGTACTCGGCAACTGCAGATTTTTTTGGAGAAGAAAATGGCCCAAGGCCGAGAGAATGGAGAGAGGAAGAAGAAATGTGTTAGTTGCTTTTGATTTCCTAAATCAATTAATGATATACCAAATTCAAAAAATGGTATATGGCATTTAAGCCATCCAACCACCACCATCAATCACTCAAAAGTGACAAGTTGTCAATCACTCAAATTGACAAGACTTCCATCACTTGATTGACTAGTGATTTGACGCTTGATGTGACTTGTGAGCCGTACTTGAATTCGAAATGGGAGTGGGCCCGCAAACACTTCTGGGCTCGGGTTCGCTAATTCCGAATTAATGAATTTTCCGTTGCGACGTAATTAAATCAAATTTAATTAAATAATTTTGCCTAGCAAAATTACTATTCATATCGCTTGCGAATTAATTCTAAATTAACTCGTTCGCCCAAATTAAAATCTAATTTTAATTCCGCATCGAAATCTAATTTCTTATAATATATCGAATATATTATTTTATCGATTAATTCCAAATTAATCGTTCTCTCTTTTTAATTAATATTTTATCCCAGATAAAATATCTCTGTAATTAATCCCAGATTAATTTTCTCTCTCTCTTATAATTAATCCCAGATTAATAAAGTGCGAGTCATACGTCATCGGTGAATCTTCGGGAAGTGACCCATGAGATCCCCGGATATGTTGGCAGTAAATCCGGTCGTCGGACTATCCGAACACGTACGTACATAGTATTACGTTTTTACCGATTTACAAGACATGGCTGGCTTCTAGCAAAGCACCGTGCCTACCCAATTCTCTAGAAATATTCTTAAAGGAATATGTGATCTATATCAGGTGCAGTATACGTAGTATTGCGTATTACGATCGAGCATCGGATGTCACGTGCTAGGCATGGGGATGGAATTGTGTCTGCCCCGTACGAAGCACATATCGGACATCTGGTAACTAGTCTCTATAATCGGATAAACATGACCTAGTCATAATATCCCGATAGCTGCAGCATAAAGAGCACCAGTTCCGTATCCTATGTGATCATCATCTCTACTATGACTGGAGTGATACTTCCGTCTTGACATCACACCCAATACACTACGATTCTCAATATACCCATAAGAGGCGTACACAGAACCTGTTAAAGCCCTGGACGACCAAAACCAAAGTATATTGATTGTCACAAGTATTAGCGGTGCAAGTCTCAGGTTAAGACCAAATACACCTACCCTGATTCAGACTTCTATAGACACATAGTCATACTACCAATGGAATTCCGAGGGGTCTATCCAGAGAGAAGCTGTTTCCGTACCATCGGTAAACACAATTCCTATTACACTTGCATGAGTATCCTATACCCAAATATATGAGAACGATGCCGTTATTCTCCCACAACGCGCACAAGTGTAATACTAGTCTTTTACGCATTATCGATGTCCAATCTCGATAATACTCTGACTAGGGATATTTAATGATTAAACTTTCGTGGATTGATACTGTCTCATATCATCTCAATCCGGAACTAATCATATGGACCTTCTACCATTTATACATCTTAGTAATCTAATTACAAATGATAAAAAGGCAATTTCCTTTGTCTCATAGTTAATTTGTACAACAACACCATGATCTGTACAAATAGTGATGCTATGGGTCATAATTGTCCAACACTTGTCGAAGGCTTCTTGGCATTGTTCATTCCACTTCACCGGCTGGTCCTTTCTCAACAGCTTGAAGATGGGCTCGCATACTAACCTCAGTTTGGTGATGAATCGACTAATATACTGAATCTTCCCGAGGAAGGCTCTAACTTCTTTCTCCGTCTTCGGCGCAGGCATCTCGGCAATCGCTTTGATCTTCTCATGGTCTACTTCTATTCCTCCCATTCCTACCGTATGTCCTAGCAGCTTTCCCGACGTTACCCCGAACACACACTTCTTGGGATTTAGCCGCAGGTTGTATTTTTCGACTCGTTGAAGGAATTTCTCTAGCGCTTCTATGAGTCCGCTTCTCATCTTTGACTTCACCATCATGTCATCCACGTATACTTCAATCTCCTTATGCATCAAGTCATGGAATAACGTAGTGGCCATTCGTTGAAAAGTGGCTCCCGCATTTTTGAGTCCAAACGACATCACTTTGTAACAATATGTGCCCCACTCGGTGACAAAGACACTCTTATGCTTATCTTCTTCGGCCATAAGGACCTGCTTGTATCCCGAGAACCCATCTGCGAATGAGTACATGGCAGATAAAGCTGCGCTATCTACCAGTACGTCTATATGGGGTAAAGGAAAATCATCATTTGGGCAAGCTTTATTAAGGTCTCTATTATCCACACACATCCTGACCTTCCCATCATTCTTCGGAACCGGCATAATGTTCGCTAACCACTCGGGGTACTTCACTACTTCTAGAAATCACACGTCTATCTGCTTCTTGACTTCTTCTCTAACCTTTTCGACCCACTCAGGTCTCATCCTTCGGAGCTTCTGCTTCACCGGTCTCATGTTCGAATAAGTTGGTATTGCGTGTTGGGCGATACTTCTATCTACTCCGGGCATGTCCTCGTAGGACCAAACAAATACCTTAGCATATTTGATTAACATTCCCTCTAACTCCTTCGGTTCTTCAGAGGTAACCTCACTCGGAATTAAAATCTCCTTAGGGCTTTCAGGTGTACCAAGGTTAAATGCATTTTTTTTTTGTTGAGTTAATGTCAAATATGCTCAGGTTGTACAAGTTAGAAGGAAGAGACTCAGACAAGTAAGCGAAATGAATGTCTTTATTATTAGCGAATGCGGGAGTACAATCAAATTAATCAGGGAAATAAACATCTTCGTCGTCCGCAGCATTGTCTTCTTCGGTCTCCTTGCTCTCCTCGAGCGTCAAGCTCTCTAGCTGTATCAGTTCCTCTTCCCACTTGTCTTCCTCCTTCGCGACTTCTTCTGCTCGCGGCTCCTTACCCATCACGTCTTGGAAAATCTCAAATCCAGGTACCATGATCCCATTGACTTCCACCGGTTCAGGCTCTCCTTGATATCCCGTAGCTTTCACAAAGTAGTCTGCCAGCTTCAACCCTTTCTTCTTGGTCTTCGGCTTATCCTCGTCAGACTTGTACCCCAATCCTCTCTTGGTGGTCTGCCCCTTGAATCCTGGTAGCGCTCCTCCAACACCTGATCCCGTGCCCGGATCAAACTTCATCTTCTCCATGATCCTAGCCACCTTAGGATCCACCCACTCCTCAAAGTTTGCCGCCACTTGGAACATTGTGAAAGGTTGTATCTCCAAGGCGGCCACACCATTATCTACCTCAGCTCTGATGGTGATAATCTCTCCTCCATACGGAAACTTGATGACCCGGTGCAAAGTGGAGGGCACGCCCCTAAGCTTGTGAAACCAAGGTCTCCCCAATGGTAACGCAAAAATGGCCAGGATATCAAGCACCGTGAACTTAACTTCATCCTCAATTGGGCCCACCTTGACTACCACCGCAAAGGTGCCTTCTACTCCCCGCTTACTATCATCATACGCCTTGATAGTGATGTTGGAGGGACTCAAATCTGTTGCCTTCAGACCCAACCTCGACAAAATCTTCAAAGGGCACACGTTGATAGATGAGCCATCATCCACCATCACACAAGGTGTCTTATTGCCCTTCACTTTCGCTCTAATGAACAGTGGCCTATTGTGATCCCTTCCCTCCAACGGGAGTTCCTCCTCAGAGAACGTTATCACCTGCAAAGCTTCCTTCTGCACCAATCCACTGGTACCACTATCTTACTCAAAGCCTCCACCATCGCGCGTCTGTGCTCCTGAGATGCATACAACAACTCCCAAATACTCACTTGTTCTCGCGCCTTCTTCAACTGATGTAGCACTACATCTCACTCAACATTATCCATGTTCTCTGTCACTTCCCTACCTTCTGCCAACACTTCCTTGCCTTTCTCCGCTACATCATCGTAAAAACATCCACTGCACGTCATTCCCTTCACCTCCTCCTCATCACTGCTCGAGAAGTTCTCCCAGAAATTCTTCCCTTGCTCCGTCTCATCTTCACTACTATTATCCCAAATCCCCAGGCAAAAGGCATGGCGGTCAAAGGTTTGGAGGACAAGGGTTTCAGGCAGGCCGGAGTTAATCATGTATGTGGGTGGTGGAACAGAATGGTAATTGGGTAGGGGGTTTCTTTGTGTGATGGGTTGTTCTTTTTCTGGGTCAGGTATTTTGTGGGACTCGATGAGGTCTTGGATTTCATGTCTTAGGTGGGCGCAGTTGTCGGTGTCATGGCTTTTTTACTGGTGCTAATGGCAATATAGGTTCATATTTAGGTGTGTTGGTGGAGGGTTGGGAAGTGCTCTAGCTTCTAAGGGTTCTAGGAGTCCCTGTCTCTTCAACTTCTCAAGCACCTTAGAAAAAGGCTTACCCAGGTTAGAAAATCGCATGTTTCTGATGGCAGTAACTTCGGCAGAAACGGGCTTGGCTCCTGACGGCCCCCCGATGGTCCTCCTATTCAGGCCATAAAACTTCTTGTTCTCAGTTTCTTCCTCCTCAATATCCATAACGGTCTCCCCTAATTGTCGAAAATCGTTAATCATAGAGGTTATCCTCCTCAACTTGCCATAAATCGAGGGCTTAGTACCCTTGATGATCATCTTGATCTGGTCCTTCTCCGAGGGCCGAGTCTGCATCTTCGAAAATTGGCTTCTCCAGTGATCTACATAATCCTTGAAGCTCTTCTCCGGCTTCTGCTTGGTATTCTCCAAGTCGCGGAGCGATAAGTTGATCTCCAAATTCGTGACATACTGATTTAGGAAAGCCTCCGCCAATGCCCTCCAATCATCCTTGACCTTCCTCTCAAGGCCGTGATACCACACCACTAGTGCCCCCTCAAGCGACATCCCGAACATCTTCTGAACTTGACACTTTGTAAGACCCACCGAACTCATCACGGAAACATAATGTCAGATATGAACCCTCAGATCCCCGTTCCTATTGAACTTGGCTATGTCGGGCATCTTAAATTAAGAAGGCAGCTGCTCCTCGAAATTCGTCACCTCGTAGTCTAGAAAATCCTCATGCTTACCCCTCATCTTGCGGGTAACAGACTCTAACTGATCCTTGAGTTTCTACATCTCGGCCTAAGACCCATCTACCCTTCCCGCAACATACTCAGCCATGTCATCATCAAAAACAGGGATCTCATCACTCATCCTATTTGGAGGCTCTTCACGCCTAGCATTATCAGAGCTTTCTTCCTCTCCTACATGGGGTACTGCCATATTGGCCACAGCGGCAGTCGAAGATTGCAACTACTCGGTAATCTTGTGAGATTAGTCTCCAACTGATCCATGCGAGAACCTTCATTATCGGACTGACTCATGTTCGCTAACAGTCTCTTGACGAGTCTTCCTTCTTCTCTAACCCAACAGAAATCTATGGCGGCTTTAAAACTACGAGTTAGCATGGTACATGTATGCGTGCGATGCATAAAACACGTGAGGTAATCAAACAGAATATATCCTTCCGACCTTATTTCTCCCGCACTCGTGATAAGCCTATTTTTGGTTCTAAGTACGGCTTACAAAATCGCTCTCTCCTATGCTACGGGGTGAACCTCGGCTACCTTGGTCCCTTTCCATTGGTAAAAGACAAAGACCACCGATTTACAACATGGACTAAGCCGATAATGGGATCTTGCCATTGTCTAGAAACGACGAATTGGGCTTTCGGCAACCGTGGTCATGGGGATGAACTTGGAAGCATGCAAAACTATACAAATATGTCATAACAAGGCGTATCCTTTCTGGATGAAAGCCAGTGCAGATATCGAACTCATGCTTCTGGCGTATTTGGATCATGTTTGGAATTTCTAAACCCATCAAGGTTCTCATTGTTGGTTTCTATTAAGGTCCCAAGATCAATTATAAGCATGAATAATGTGCGAACACATATCGAAGAAGTTGCAGAATACTTACATCGATCGGTTGAGCGACGCGGAAGCAAAAAAACTTCAAAAATGCTCACTCGTTTTGGTGTGAACTGTAGTTTTTCCTCACTGGTTTTGGCTTCGATTTGGGTCATTTGTCAAGCTCCGAGCTTCGTCGAATGATTCCCGACTCATGGGTGAGCTTCCCTATCACCTTCGCATATCTCGTAACTGTGCTAGCACTTGATGATTTTGCCGCAAAACCATCACTCTTGCTCCCCTAACTCACGGTTTCTTGACAGAAACCAGAAAGTTTTTGGCCCATTTTGGGCATGAACATGAGAGAGAAGAGAGGAAGAGAGAATGTGTGATGTGTTACCAAATTTGTGTATTAAATACACTCATTTGAATTTCACATGGATTTCATGTGAATTTGGCTTTTAAAGTCAAACCATTAAAGCCTAACCACTCACATCATTCAATCACTCAATCACATCAATCACAACTTGTTAAGTCACATCACTCAAAGTGACAAGTGATTTGACGCTTGATGCGACTAGCGATTTGACGCTTGATTTGACGTGCCGCACTCGAATTCGAATTGCGAATGCGCTCATAAATTATCTCGGGCTCGGGTTCGCCAATTCCAAATTAACAAATTTTCCGTTGCGTCGTAATTAAATGATTACGCCTAGCGAAGTCACTATTCACATCGCTAACGAATTAATTCTAAATTAATTCGCTCGCCCAAATTAAAATCTAATTTTAATTATGCGTCGAAATCTAATTTCGTTTAATATATCAAATATATTAATTTCTTAGTTAATTCCAAATTAACCGTTATCTCTCTTTAATGATATTTTATCCCAGATAAAATATCTCCGCAATTAATCCCAGATTAATTTTCTCTCTCATCTAATTAATCCCAGATTAGTTTAGAGTGCGAGTTATACGTCATCGGTGAATCTTTGGGAAGCGACCAATGAGATCCCCGGATATGTTGGTAGTCGATCGTTGGACTATCCGAACACGTAAGTACCTCGTACTACGTTTGTACCGAATTATAAGACAAGGTTGGCCCTAGCAAAGCGCCATGCCTCCCCAATTCTCCAGAAATATCCTTACAGGAATAAATGATCTGTATCAAGCGTAGTATACCGTAGTATTACGTATTTCTGTCCAGTATCGAATGATCACGTGCTAGGACTGGGGCTGGAATTGTGTCTGCCCTATACGAAACATATGTCGGATGTCTGGTGACTAGTCTCTATAATCAGATAAACCTGACCTTGTCATTTTATCTCGATAGCTGCAGCATTTAAGATTGCTAGTACCGTATCCTACGTGACCATCATCTCCATATGACTGGAGTGACACTTCCATCTTGACATCACACCCAACACACTACGATTCTCAATATACCAAATATTGGCGTACACAGAACCGGTTAAAGCCCTTGACGACCTCAACCAAAGTATATTGATTGTCGTAAGTATTAGCGGTGAAAGTCTCATGTTAAGACCAAATACACCTACCCTGATTTCGAATTTCCATAGACACATAGTCATACTACCAATGGAATTCCGATGGGGTCTTATCCAGAGTGAAGCTGTTTCCCATACCATCGGTAAAACACAACCTCCTATTACACTTGCATGAGTATCCTATACCCAAATATATGAGAACTATGCCATTGTGCCCTCACAAACGCGCACAAGTGTAATACTAGTCTTTTACGTATTTATCGATGTCCAATCTCGATAATACTCTGATTAGGGATATTTAATGATTTATCCTTCGTGGATTGATACTGTCTCATATCATTCTCCGTCCAGGAACAAATCATAGGGACCTCTCATCATTTATACATCTAGGTGATCTAATCACAAATGATAAGAGTGCAATCTCATTTATCACATAGTTAATTTGTACAACAACACCATGATCTGTACAAATAGTGATGCTATGGGTCATAATTGTCCAACAATCTCCCACTTGGCCTATAGCCAGTCACTCGAGTGCTTGACACCCGAACTATGTACGGTTGGCTCAAACTACTGAGTAATGCTTTCGTTAGCGGATTTGCATGATTATCGTCTGATGCGATTTATACGATCATCATATCGCCACAATGTATGATCCGAACGAATCAGATGAATAGTCAAAGTATTTATCTAGATCGTTGATGAGACCATTAATTCTTTAGCCTGTGTTGACGCCTAGCTCAGCTGCTAACAGAACTATATCAAATCTAATTAGATTTGTTTATTGACCCAGACGGCTTCTATTGCTCTTCAGCTGCAGCAATAACCCGCATTTGTTGTTTATACGGTAACAATATCTTGCTTGGAAGATTTCCATCTCACTGTACCATCATTCAAACTGTATAATACCGTTTGCGACTTTTAGTCGTCTTTATCGGTTTAGGAAACTTGCTACAGTGATCCCAGTCACTTCAAGTTCTCTTTCTCCATAGATTAAGACAGCATCTTTAGATCTCTCAGATACTAACGGATGTTCTTAACATCAATCTAGTGACTATCACTCGGATTGGCCTGTTTGTGAATCCATATGCTCAAAGCGTATGAGACACCTATGTAGCGTACATTTTTCAATGTACGGTTTCTCGGAGAGTTTTTTAAAGTCAAGCTTTCGCCGATAGTTATTTTATGGGAATATCATTTCCAAGAAATGATGTATTATCATTATTTATAGGACAGCTATTGGCAGTGCGCTCCTACTAACCCTCTTATATAAACAAGAATCATTTCGTTTTGAATTAAATCATAAACTATTATGATTACATCAAAACGAAAATTCCAAGAACCTAATGCTTGCTTCAATCCAAACATGGATCGAATAACCTGCAAACCTTGTTTGCTAGTTTTAGTACGACAAAACCGTCTGGATGTTATAAACATCCTCCAAAAGGTTTCCTTTTCAGGAAAACGATTTTCCCGTAAAGCTGACATATTTCATAAATGAAACATGCAGCGTTAGCAAGCATTATCCAAATGGATTTACCGTGGCAACAGGTAAAAGGTTGAATCGTAATCAACACAATGTCGATAACGATACCTTTCCGCTAAAAGCCTAGCTTTATACGTTGGTATGTTGCCATCCATGTATGTCTTCCTTGAAGACTTATAATACCAATAGGCACAATGCCTTGTGGTACATCAAATAGTATCTAAACTTGGTTGATTTACATGGAATCCATTTCGGACTCATGACACTTTGTCATAATAGGGAGTCGATACCTTGTATCACTTCCTCATACGTAGTCAGTTGGTATACCTCAATAAGATAGACATCTTTATGAGGTGAGATCAGAAACTCATACCCTAGGTTATTTTCTGACTCTCTCCGACATACGTGGTTCTTGTGTATTCGAAGATTAATGTTAATAGTTTCATCCTTGATGAACTATTTGTGTTCCATTAAGATTCGGTGCCTCGAATAATATTACTCCGATTTTCATCGAGTTATACTATCCTCCCACTTACCACTGCATATCGGTATTCCTCTTTGGAAAACCGCATGGTGAGCAACAATATAATTGTTCTCAAGTGAGTTGTATAAGTACAATACTTATGGTATCCCTAGGATAACCTACAATTGGCACTTATCCAATTTGGGTTTTAGTTTGGTATTATCCAAACATATGCCTAGCATACCCAAATTATCAGGAATAAGAAACCCGGTTTCTTTCCCGTTCATATCTAATATGAAATATTTCAAATAGATTATTAATGGAACCTTATTCTAAATAAGTTCTGCACTGATTATGCATATCCGTTGAAGGAAATGGTAGCTCAGAGCGACTAATGATTAACCTTATCATGTCCAACAAGATTCGATAATCCTTTCGGACACACCGTCAAACTGACGTGTTCCGGGAAGAGTCCTCATTTGAAAGAATACTTTACTCTTTCAAGTATATTAGAAACTTATTGCTTAATTATTTTCCATTATGGTCTTATCGTGACGGTATAATACTATAGCCGATCTGTTTGTCTATTTCGTGTCGAAACTTAAAAAGTTTTCGATTTGTGTTCTTCAAAAGAAACACATAACCATAACGCGATGCCACATCCGTATAGGTCACGAAATATTCATATCCACATCTAGCCTAGCTAGACATGGGCCCACTTGCTTCACTATGAACTAGGGCTAACAGATAGGTGGTTTTTGCACTTTTACCAAGTAAAGGTGTTTTAGGCACTTTGCCCAATAAACTAGATTCGTAGACTTTATTTGAATAGGATCAAATCAGTCCTAGTATCCACTCTTCGAAAGTGTGGATATACGAGTCTTGTTTGATTGTGTCCCAGACATCAATGCCACATTTAAGTTTCATCTGATCAAATCAGTTGAGCTATTTATTTATCATATATATATTCGAGATTTATTTATATTAAAAATATAAATTATGTTATTCACATCTAATGTGTATATCCCAATATCATCTTTATATAATGAAACGGTTTAGTGTTCTAGAATATAAAGGTTCACCCGCAGTGGGTCAAACACTGATATAGAGATAATGTATCTAGTCAAACTAGTCACATGATAACAATTTCCTAATTTAGGTACATACCCGAGGGTAGTTCCTAAACTTAGGTATCTATGGTTTAAACATCAACTTTCGTCCCGTTTCCAATTCGCAGATAAAATCTCAATTGAAGGCAGTATCCTGTTCAAAACATATTCTGAACATCAATATATATTTATGTACCACACTAAGTATCTAAAATCCAATTTTAATACTAGCAGTGAACATAATGTTGACAAACATATTTGAAGTCAGAGCCTTGCTCGTTTTTCGATTCCTTCATGTCTGCTTTGTCCAAACGACAGTCTCGCTTCCGCGATCCCGTTTGCCACATTTAGGCAGACAATTTGGGATATGTCCTTTATCTTCCCAGAAGATTATAATGATTTTGCCTTTGCCAGTTTCAACACTCCAGAAGCCTTTGGCCTAACCTAGGCCTTCTAGAATATCGAAATAAGGTGCGACTAGCGCTACTTGTCTAATTGCAAACTTTGACTTTATCTCATTGAGAATAGTCATTAACTCTCCAAGAGTTTACTATTGCAATTTTAGTACTTCTAAAATCCAAAGATAGATTTATGAAGATCCTTCAATTTCTTTATCATACTTTAAGGATCTAATCCTTAGTTCCGATTCAGAAATTAAGGATTCTACTGCGACAAGCTAAATGGATTAAGCACTTAAGTTATCATCACATGATCTTCCAAAGATTATGCTCTACTATTTGCTTAACTCCAAGCTTAGGCTTAATATGTTATTTTATCAAATAAAGTAACTTATTATTTTTCTAGGACCATCCTGAAATTTATTCCCAATTTGAAAATTAAACCATTTAAATACATTTTCCCTAGGATTATGTATTAAACGTCAATCTTTCAATTTAATCTTGATTCTAATAGTCCAACTATTTAATCAACGATTTAGGTACTATTTATTATAATGATTACAATAGTCCAACTATTTAATCAACTATAATTTAATAGATTAAAAAATCAATTATAATGATTACTATAATCCAATTATAAAATCAACTATAAATGAATGGATTGAATATAGTCCAACTATTTAATCAAAACAACAATTTAAATATTAGTCCGACTAACATTTAATTTATAACGACGAATGATATTTGTTTGAGCGCGTATGGCGAGTAATTGAACGAGTATTGCAAATTCAATTCTTGCCTCCCACTATTTTTTGGCGAGCCTCTAACCCTCTGTCGAGTACTCGGGAAACCGCGATTCCTAGTGGGCTAGGATCCCGTTAAATATCACATAATCTTGACTTTGGCCAACAATTGTATGATAATTAACTAGGTAGATCTCTAAGATCGATTGGATCCAATCCAATTCCTAGATCCGGTAGGGGGACATCCAAGTCCGAAACATATATCTTATATATGCCAATACATCAAATGTATTGCCTAACCTTTTTCCTCTGAATCAACTAAGTCTTGGCTTTGGCACAACAAATTAGTGATCCCAGTTAAGCGCGACCCATTGACCATGGAAAGCTTCGTAATCAATGTCGATGGACAAGAAATGGTCTTGACTTTGGCCAACAAACCACAACTTGGACAAGACACTGACATGTAACAAAGCTCTCATGATTCAAACACATCTTCGACAGAAAAAGGCCTTGACTTTGGCCAACAAACCAATGCCGTCTCGGATCTTGAGTGAGAATCACTCAATGGAAGGAAAAAACGCTTAATATTGTTTGAGGGTTTTTTTGCGTGCAAATTGGCAACCAATTTATTATCTTTGTTAAGGTCTCATCATCATACACCCTTAAACATGCATTCTAAACACATAATAAAGCGCGTATAAATAAAGTAATAATGATATGCGTATGGATACTTTACATATTGATCCTAGATCAAATCTCTCCCTTTTCTCTCTCCCGCTAGCACATGTATTACTTCTACCCGTTACACTACACTTCTAAAGAAACCTCATTTACATTGAGGGGAATAGGTGAGAAGAGAATACAAAGAAATGAGAGGTAATAAGGCTGGACACGCAGGTCCAATTAATAAATCGAATTTATTACAACAATTTCTAAAATTATCCCACCCATCTAATATCCATCCGATATACATTATTCAAGCATCGCAACCATGTATTCACACAAGCATGTTATCAATCAATCTAATCAAATTAATTAATCTGATAATTAGTGATCATCCAATGTTCAAACAACGATTTGATTTTGCTCGAGTCAAACTCGTTTTGCGAATAAGTACTCAAAGTACGAATTCTCGAATTAAATTAAACTACATCATTAAATCCAATTTAATATGCATTCAATTCTAATTCACTATTTAATTCCAAATTAAATACTACACTTTATTTAACGAACCATTAATACTTAAATTCCAAATTTAATCGCTACGGGTCTCAAAGCCCGATTAACGTCCAACTTCAATTTAATTAAAGTCCAATGGGCTTTTAATTAATTTCTTGAGGCGTGGACTTTTGGTTAACTCGGGTCAAACCGAATAACCAAAATCCAATCCAGGAGTTACCCCATAAGCCCAAAAATCAATCTTGGCCCATTAGGCCCAATTAAACTTTAAAGGTTCACTAAGTCGCATTTGGGCTCTATGGATGCGGTTTTGGGCCCAATTGGATCCAATCCAATTTGCCTTAACCCAACTTTGTACAACAAAGCCCAACAAGCCCAATTACAACACTTAAGCCCAAATCCAATTTTAAGGCCCAATTATAATTAAATCACAAAACCCAATTTCACAATTTAATTACATAAAGTGCAATACACAACCAATTACCCAATTAACATTTCTAAAACATTAATTAACATAACTAATCATGCTTAATTACATCAATTAGTGTCCAACACAAATTAATCAAAAATCAAACCCAATCATGCTTCCAAAGTCTCTGCCAAGGAGGGGATTTTATATCCGATTTGGTTTCAATCCAATTAATCCCACAATTGACATTAAATCAAAATCCTAATCGATTCTAACTCATCCAATGAATTAACAATAAAAAAATCCAAGACATAAGGGCATTAGACCATTCGGCCAACACATCCAAAATTGGGCAAATTTGTTCCAAACAATTTTTATTCAAATTGATCCAATCAATCTCAAATTAAAACATACCTAAGCATACTAATTCATCCAATTTCATCCAAATATGCTCAAATCATTTTTACCCAAATTTTAAGCCCTAAATTAATTCATTCTAAAACCTTGCTCTAGATGCCATTGTTGGATTCTATTAAGGTCCCAAGATCAATTATAAGCATGAATAATGTGCGAATACATATCGAAGAAGTTGCAGAATACTTACATCGATCGGTTGAGCGACGCGGAAGCAACAAAACTTCAAAAATGCTCACTCATTTGGTGTGAACTGCAGTTTTTCCTCACTGGTTTTGGCTTCGATTTGGGTCATTCGTCAAGCTCCAAGCTTCGTCGAACGATTCCCGGCTCATGGGTGAGCTTCCCTATCACCTTCGATGTCTCGTAAGTGTGCTAGCACTTGATGATTTTGCCGCAAAACCATCACTCTTGCTCCCCTAACTCACGGTTTCTTGACAAGAACCAGAAGTTTTTGGCCCATTTTGGCATGAACATGAGAGAGAAGAGAGGAAGAGAGAATTGTGATGTGTTACCAAATTTGTGTATTAAATACACTCATTTGAATTTCACATGGATTTCATGTGAATTTGGCTTTTAAAGTCAAACCATTAAAGCCTAACCACTCACATCATTCAATCACTCAATCACATCAATCACAACTTGTTAAGTCACATCACTCAAAGTGACAAGTGATTTGACGCTTGATGCGACTAGCGATTTGACGCTTGATTTGACGTGCCGCACTCGAATTCGAATTGCGAATGCGCTCATAAATAATCTCGGGCTCGGGTTCGCCAATTCCAAATTAACGAATTTTCCGTTGCGTCGTAATTAATGATTACGCCTAGCGAAGTCACTATTCACATCGCTAACGAATTAATTCTAAATTAATTCACTCTCGCCCGAATTAATATCTAATATTAATTCTGCGTCGAAATCTAATTTCGTTTAATATATCAAATATATTAATTTCTCGATTAATTCCAAATTAACCGTTATCTCTCTTTAATGATATTTTATCCCAGATAAAATATCTCTGCAATTAATCCCAGATTAATTTTCTCTCTTATCTAACTAATCCCAGATTAATTTAGAGTGCGAGTTATACGTCATCGGTGAATCTTTGGGAAGCGACCCATGAGATCCCCGGATATATTGGTAGTAAATTCGGTCGTCGGACTATCCGAACACGTAAGTACCTCATATTACATTTATACCAAATTACAAGACAAGGTTGGCCTCTAACAAAGCGCCATGCCTCCCCAATTCTCCGAAAATATCCTTACAGGAATAAAAGATATGTATCAAGCGTAGTATATCGTAGTATTGCGTATTTCTGTCCAGTATCGAATAATCACGTTCTAGGCCTGGGGCTGGAATTGTGTCTGCCTCGTACGAAGCACATGTCTGATGTCTGGTGACTAGTCTCTATAATCGGATAAACCTGACCTTGTCATTTTATCCCGATAGCTGCAACATTTAAGAGTGCTAGTACCGTATCCTACGTGACCATCATCTCCATATGACTGGAGTGACACTTCCGTCTTGACATCACACCCAACACACTACGATTCTCAATATACCAAATATTGGCGTACACAGAACCGGTTAAAGCCCTTGACGACCTCAACCAAAGTATATTGATTGTCGTAAGTATTAGCGATGCAAGTCTCAGGTTAAGACCAAATACACCTACCCTGATTTCGAATTTCCATAGACACATAGTCATACTACCAATGGAATTCCGAGGGGGTCTTATCCAGAGCGAAGCTGTTTCCCGTACCATCGGTAAAACACAACCTCCTATTACACTTGCATGAGTATCCTATACCCAAATATATGAGAACTATGCCATTTTGCCCTCACAAACGCGCACAAGTGTAATACTAGTCTCTTACGTATTTATCGATGTCTAATCTCGATAATACTCTGACTAGGGATATTTAATTATTTATCCTTCGTGGACTGATACTGTCTCATATCATTCTCCGTCCAGGAACAAATCATATGGACCTCTCATCATTTATACATCAAGGTGATCTAATCACAAATGATAAAAGTGCAATCTCATTTGTCACATAGTTAATTTGTATAACAACACCGTGATCTGTACAAATAGTGACGCTATGGGTCATAATTGTCCAACACTCATACAAGATGGCCCATTATCATTTCAAAGCATTCAATCATATTATTACGAGGTGCAAACCTGTCCCAGTTGAAAAAGGCCCAACAGGTTTACACTTGTGCAATAACGTGGCTAAACAACTTCAAATGATAAGGGGCCCAAACATAAAGTGGCCCATCGACATTTTAGAAGCTTTTGGCCCAATTGTCATAAGACACAAACTCGACCCAGTTTAAAAGGCCCGACAAGTTCACATCTCATGACAAGAAGTCCAACTAAATCCAAATGATGATGGTCCCAAACATAAGAAAAAAAGGTGGCTTCTATAGGTTATACAACTATGGTTCAGATGCGGTTTATAGGAGTATAGATAAAGGCTCCCACCGGTGAAAGATTACCCATAACTAGGTCTCCTCACTCAAGGGTTCGAGCGACCAAGTGAGCACACCTTTTTTATACCCAAAGGTACGTGCCAACGAGTGATGGTACCATATAACGATTTGCCGCTTCGAATGAAAATGACTTCACGATAAATGGATAACTGTCAAATGGGTTTCTCTATTGAAAATTCCCCGGAGGGAGGGTGGAGCGAACTCTCTTAAATACCCTAACCTCTGAGGCTCTTATCGCCTTGGTCACAGGAATAAACAAAAAATCATCCAAATCAGTCCATCACTTTAAATATACTCCAAATGATTATCTAGGTGTCCTCACAGCTTTTCCTATTGGCTATAAAAAGGTAGTGAGTGAAGGAAGACACCGAATCCATATCTAACTCTAATGATACCTTAGGTTAAATCAACTCTAGACAAGGTTAACTAAAGCACAAATCACAAACATTACAAGACATTATTTCGGGGCCGATTCTCTATCCCCAGTGGAGTCGCCAGACTGTAGGACACAGAAATGGATGACGTTGTTCCGGGCTCGCGGCCCAGTCGGGAGTATGGAATAACCCGCGGGGGACTAAACCAGAGAATAAATGAGTTGCCACCCTGCGTGAACTGGGAAATGATTTAAGGCCGCACTCACCCCTCGCAAGGGAAGACCTCAAACTGTTGTGTTCAGAATGGTCTCTTACTTATGTCAGTTGTAATGATTGGATTCATGCAATAATATAACCAAGTCTGCGCAACATACACACGCAGGAATAACCTATATCTAAGTTTGCATATAACCTATATCTAAGTTTGCATGCATAGAAGTAAGTGAAATAAAGGCAAGCACACAATCTCAAGAAAACATTAAGTAGATAAATGTAGAAATATAAATAAATGATAACAGTAAAAGTGTCAGTAATGAAATGATATGATTAATTATGTAATGCAAAAGAAATGACCAAAGAAGCAAACATGCATGAAATGGGACGAAAAGAAATCTATTCACTGTAAGGACGTTCGTGTAGCATTCTAATGGTAAACAGAATACATGTGTTCGTGTATCATTGGGAAACGTGATCGAACAAAAGTGAGATAGAATATGCACGTTTGTGTAGCGTCCGTAATTGCGTTCGAATGGTAAACAGAATATATACGTTCGTGTAGCGTACGGAAACGCATTCGAATGATAATGAGACAGAATGTTCACGTTCGTATAGCGTCCGGGAACGCGTTCAAATGAGATAGGACCTGATGCATGGTAAAACAGAATGCATGCGCGTTCGAGTAGCATTTGTAAACGCGTTCGAACGGAAACAAGACAGAATGCATATGTTCGTGTAACGTTCAGAAACTCGTTCGAATGAGATTACCAAAGTGGCATCTGAAATGAAAAAAACATATACGTGAATAAACAAATACATAATATAGGACCTCGTATACCCGGTTGAACGTATGTCATATTCAATCGAGTGCACTTGGTCCGGCGCGGCAAAACATCATGGTAATGGTAGCCTTTAGGCTTTTTACCCATCAAATGGAGGACCTTTAATCTGACTTGATTAGCCCATGCGCACTAGATCACAATGCATGAATAAACAAAGAAAAACTATGCGAAAAATACATAACGGAATAATAAAAGGCGCGGCAAAATATTATGGTAAAGGTAGCCTTTTAGGCGTTTTCTCCCTCAAATAGAGGACCTTTAAACCAACATGATTAGCCCATGCGCATCAAGTAATAATACATAGAAGATAAATAAAGCAATAATATGGGACCCCGAATGTCCGATTGAACATATCTCACATTCAATCAAACGTACTTTGTCTGGCGCGGTAAAACATCATGGTAAAGGTAGCCTTTTGGTATTTTCTTTCTCCCTCGAATAGAGACCTTTGAACCAACATAGTTAGCCCATGCGCATCAAGCAACAATGCATGAAGAAGAAAAAAATACATAGAAAATAAAAGGTGGAACGATAAACACTAAATTAAATACCAAAATTTAACATGTGTTTGAAAGTTTCTCAAGTGGTACGTGGAGTTGTATCCCAAATACAGACCGCACTACCGTCCATTCGGATTCGGCTACGGATTTATGTTTTGGTTTCCATCCGATATACCACGAGAGATAGCACAAAATCATTCATCCCACAACAATAACATACATGAACCAACAAGACGCATGCGAAGTAATAATAATGATTAACTAAAAAATTATGAACGAAAGTGAATAAAGGGTGCCCTCAGGTTTAACCTTTTAAGTCACTTCTTGAAAGTGCATTACGTGGTCTTTGAAAGGGGTTAATAACATACATGAACCAACAAGACGCATGCGAAGTACTTATTTTGAATTTCCCCTTCCGACGTCCGTTTCCCGTGACTTCCGCAACTTATCGGGCAGTGCTTCCCAATGAGGCTCATAATCGGGCTTTCAAGCAAAAATACAAGTGTCTACAGTCGCCCCCACCTTGATGGGCTTGTGCAGTGTGTGTGACAGTGACAATCCTATCAAAGTCATGCATGCACTTTTACTTACCTGGCTCGCCAGCTATTGCCTGACTTACATGTCGTTCTGGGATGCTTCAAACTGAGTTGATGGTGGTAAGGTGCTGCGACCCCTAAGGTTCATCCCTGCAAGATGCTGTGATCTCTAGGATTCATTACCGAACTGAGCTGATGAGAGGTGGTCCATTCCCAAACCGTCACTGGGAGGTGGTCCATTCCCGAACCATTACTGTGAGGTGGTCCATTCCCGAACCATTAGTGTGAGGTGGTCCATTCCCTAACCGTTATTGTGAGGTGGTCCATTCCCGAATCGTTACTGTGAGGTGGTCGGCTGGTCGCCCCCAGACTTGGTTTATCATTTTTGTTCTTCGCTGCTTGCTCTCGGCCAAAGTAGATCATTTGATGCGGTGTTCCGTACTGTCATATCACATTACTCTCTTTTATGAGATAGTCCCAATAGTTGTACATATTATTGCCCTCAAATGATGCTCAGTGTCGAAACCAGAGAGCATTCAAAGTACTCGACTGTTTGAATAAATGATCTGAACTAGACTCCAAGTGTGTGTGTGCCAAAGTTCTTTTACAGCTTAATCCTCAAGTAAGCCAACTCGATGATTTTGTTTCAAAGAACGGGATCAGTGGGTCTAACCAACCTAGATGTCTTGATCATGCTCTGCAATTACTTCCTCGTACTCAATATGATATGGTTTTCTCTTTCTTTTCTTTCGTCTCTGCATTCAATTTTTTTTTCAATACACCTACCCTTTAAGTAGCATTTCTCCTCATGGTGGTCCTAATACTCACCCATGGGTAGCTTCACGCTTATCGGTTATAGGTGGTTTATTTTTTCTTCTTCAGAGACTTTTCTTTTATTTCCAACCATATCACATATCGTAACACAAGTAAATCAGGATGGACATATAAGCAAACGGTCATTCACTGATCCACTATCTCTTCAAATAGTCATCTCCTCGACTACTCAGGCTTCTACTGCTAAGATCTTGTAATTAGGTGCCTGCGAGTCTAGCCGAGATCAACCACTCAAAATATCGGACAAGAGCGCATCTCGCACTTATCGTTTCTAAGGTTTCACCCTACAGCAAACAATTTCATCACCGAACATATGCCTAACTATTAAGGTCTTTTTTTTCACTGGAATTCTCCCTTTTAACTGCTAATAATTTGGGCCTCGACCCTGGGATTCATTCTCGAAAACTGCAGGAAACATGGGCCTCAACCCTGGGATTCATTCCCGCAACCGATGATAGTGTGGGCCTCAACCCTTGGATTCATTCCCGCAACTGATGATGGTGTGGGCCTCAACCCGGGGATTCATTCCCAAAAGCCGCTGACACTGTACTGTTTGCTGGTTCTGGTTAGCTTGCATTTGCCGCTTTTTCTTTTCTTTCTTCGAAACCTGCGAATACAAAACGAAACAAAACAAAACAAAACAAAACAAAACAAGAAAAGAATGCAAGTTCGTTACGTGTATGCATGCATGCATGCATGTATGAGTTTCCTATTCTGTTGGGTTAGGTCTTCTGCCAGTTATCCCAGTGATCGCTCAGACTTCTCTCCTTCAGCCAAAATATTGCTTCAACTTGTCCACGTTGATTGGCTCGGTGAACTCGTTTCCTTCTAAATCTAATAGTCTCACTGCCCTGCCCCGTTTCCCATCACTTTCTTGATTACGTAGGGTCTTTCTCATTTGGGTCTGAACTTTCCTCTCGGGTCCAATGTTGACGGCTTTGGCTGCTTTAGTACTAGGTCGCATTCTCTGATATTGGTAGGACGCACCTTCTTGTTAAATGCTCGAGCCAACCTCTTCTGGTATATCTGTATATGATGCAAAGACTTCATTCTCTTCTCATCTAATAATGCTAACTGTTCGAATCTCTGCGAGGCCCATTCTCATTTAGGTAACTCTGTCTCCACTAGTACCCGCATTGACTATATCTCAACTTCTACCGGCAATACTACTTCCATTCCGTAGACCAAAGAATACGGAGTGGCTCCCGTTGCTGTTCTCACAGAAGTTATGTACCCCCACAGGGCGTATGGCAGTTTGTCCACCCAATCTTTGTAACTTTCCATTATATTGGCTAGTATTTTCTTTATCGTCTTATTGGCTGCCTCGACTGCCCCGTTTGCTTACGGTCTGTAAGGTGATGACTTGTGATGTCCTATCCCGTATTTCTGTTGCATCGTCTTGGTTTCTCCTTGAAACTGAACTCCGTTGTCTGTTACTACGTGATGCGGCATTTTGTATCGACATATGATGTTCCGGGCTATGAAATTCGTCATCTGCTTTGCTGTAACATTACGAAATGACTCAGCTTCCACCTATTTCGAAAAGTAGTCTTTTGCCACTACTATGAAACGATATCCATTCGATGTGTGTGGTCGAATTTCTCCGATCATGTCAATTACCCATGCTGAGAAAGGCCATGGCTCCGACAGCCCGTGCAACTCCGTGTGTGGCAAATGGTTCAAGTTACTGTGCGCTTGACAATCGTGACAATGCTTTACCAGCTTCGTGCAGTCAGCTTCCATGGTCGACCAATAGAAGCCTTGTCTCACTATCTTGCGAGACAAATTCAATCCGTTCATGTGCGGTCCACATACTCCGGCGTGTACTTCTTCCTTCACTTTCTGAGCCTCTTCCTTTCTTAAACACTTCAGTTGGATGCCATTCGTTTGTCTCTTGTACAGTTCTCCCTTCAAACTCACATACTGGGAGGCCAACTTCTGAATGGCTATCTTGTCATTCCTACCTGCTTCTTCTGGGAATTCCCCACGTTCTAGGTATCGCTGAATATCGTAGTACCATGGTTTTCCATCATCGACTTTTACTTTTAAGATCCTTTCGATCTCGTAACCGGGCTTGCTTGCTGTCGTCAACACTAGAGGTCTCATCACCAACTTCTCTAGATTCTCCTAAGTTGCGGCTAGGGTGGCTAACACGTCTGCCATTTGGTTCTCTTCTCGCAGCAAGTGCTGGAATTTACAATCGGGAATAGCTCATGCCAACTTCCTGAGGTGAAATAGGTAAGGTCTTAACCGCTCCTCCTTTAATTCCCATTCTCCTTTCATCTACCGAAATACTAACATCGAGTCTCCGTAGACCTCTACGCCCTTAGCTCTCAAGGTTATTAATGCTGTCAGTCTGAAGGCGCATGCTTCATACTCGGCCATGTTGTTTGTTACTCTGAACGTCAGCCTCTTGGCCATAGGAAGGGTTTCTCCTTCAGGGGTTACTATCATGATTCCTATTCCAGCTCATTTGTAGTTCACTGCTCCGTCAAAATACATTTTCCATCCTCGGACCGTTATTGCCTGGATTTCCTCGTCTGGGAATTCAAACTTGTATTGATCACCTTCTATGGGTTGTAATGCTAAGAACTCTGCTACGGCTCGACCTTTGATTACTTTTGAAGTGAGATACTTAATATCAAACTCCGTCAGCAATACCAACAATCTACCCAACTTCCCTACTAGTGAAGGTACCGAATGCAGGTACTTCAAGGGATTCTCCTTCGCTACCACTTGGATCTTGTAAGATTGGAAGTAATGACGTAATTTTCTGGATGCCCATACTATCGCCAAACAAATATTTTCTACCTCTTGATAGTGGGCTTCATACGGAAGCATCTTCTTACTGAGGTAGTAGACTGCATGCTCCACCCCTGTTTCATCCGCTTGTACCATCATCGCCCCCAGCGTTTCAGGTTCTATGGCCAAATACAGCACTAAAGGTTTTCCTGGTCATGGAGGTTTCAAAACAAGAGGTTTCACTAGGTATTCCTTGATCTTGTCGAAGGCTTCTTGACATTGTTCATTCCACTTCACCGGCTGGTCATTTCTCAACAGCGTGAAGATGGACTCGCATACTAACGTCAGTTTGGCGATGAATCGACTAATATACTGAATCTTCCCGAGGAAGGCTCTAACTTCTTTCTCCGTCTTCAGCGTAGGCATCTCGGTAATAGCTTTGATCTTCAGCCCTTTCTTCTTGGTCTTCGGCTTATCCTCGTCAGACTTGTACCCCAATCCTCTCTTGGTGGTCTGCCCCTTGAAGTCTGGTAGTGCTCCTCCAACACCTGATCCCGTGCCCGGCTCAAACTTCATCTTCTCCATGATCCTAGCCACCTTAGGATCCTTCCACTCCACAAAGTTTGCCGCCACTTGGAACCTTGTGAAAGGTTGTATCTCCAAGGCGGCCACAACATTATCTACCTCAGCTATGATGGTGACGATCTCTCCTCCATACGGAAACTTGATGACCTGGTGCAAAGTGGAGGGCACGCCCCCAAGCTTGTGAAACTAATGCCTCCCTAATAGTAACGCAAAAGTGGCCGGGATATTAACCACCGTGAACTCAACCTCATCCTCAATTGGGCCCACCTTGACTACCTCCGCAAATGTGCCCTCTACTCTCTGCTTACTATCATCATACGCCTTGATAGTCATGTTGGAGGGATTCAAATCTGTCGCCTTCAGACCCAACCTCAACAAAATCTTCAAAGGGCACACGTTGATAGATGAGCCATCATCCACCATCACACAAGATGTCTTCTTGCCATTCACTTTCGCTCTAATGAACAGTGGCCTATTGTGATCCCTTCCCTCCAACGGGAGTTCCTCATCAGAGAACGTTATCACCTGTAAAGCTTCCTTCTGCACCGATCCTATAAACATTGCGGGGTTGGCATCCTCCGGTACCACTATCTTACTCAAAGCCTCCACCATGGCGCGCCTGTGCTCCTGAGATGCACACAACAACTCCCAAATACTCACTTGTGCTCACGTCTTCTTCAACTGACGTAGCACTACATATCACTCAGCATTATCCACGTTCTCTGTCACTTCTCTACCTTCTGCCAACACTTCCTTACCTTTCTCCGCTACATCACCGTAAAAATGTCCACTGCGCGTCATTCTCTTCACCTCATCCTCATCACTGCTCGAGAAGTTCTCCCAGAAATTCTTATCTTGCTCCGTCTCATCTTCACTACTACTATCCCAAATCACAAAGCAAAAGGCATGGCGGTCAAAGGTTTGGAGGACAAGGGTTTCGGGCAGGCCGGAGTTAATCATGTATGTGGGTGGTGGAACAAAATGGTAATTGGGTATGGGGTTTCTTTGTGTGTTGGGTTGTTCTTTTTCTGGGTCAGGTATTTTGTGGGACTCGATGAGGTCTTGGATTTCATGTCTTAGGCGGGCGCAGTTGTCAGTGTCATGGCCTTTTTGCTGGTGGTAATGGCAATATAGGTTCATATTGAGGTGTGGTGCTTGAGGGTTGGGAAGTGGTTTAGCTTCTAAGGGTTTTAGGAGTCCCTGTCTCTTCAACTTCTCAAGCACCTTAGAAAAAGGCTTACCCAGGTTAGAAAATTGACAGTTTCTGATGGCGGAAACTTTAGCAGAAACAGGCTTGGCTCCTGACGGCCCCCCGATGGTCCTCATATTTAGGCTATAAAACTTCCTGTTCTCAGCTTCTTCCTCCTCAATATCCATAACGGTCTCTCTTAACTGTCGAAAATCATTAATCATAGAGGTCATCCTCCTTAGCTTGCCATAAATCGAGGGCTTAGTACCCTTGATGATCATCTTGATCTGGTCCTTCTCCGAGGGCCGAGTCTGCATCTTCAAAAGCTGGCTTCTCCAGCGATCTACATAATCCTCTAAGCTCTCCTCCGGCTTCTGCTTGGTATTCTCCAAGTCGCGGAGCGACAAGTCGATCTCCAAATCCGTGACATACTGATTCGGAAAGGCCTCCGCCAACGCCCTCTAATCATCCTTGACCTTCCTCTCAAGGCCGTGATACCACACCACGGGTGCCCCCTCAAGCGACATCCCGAACATTTTTTGAACCTGACGTTTTGACAGACCCACCGAACTCATCACGGAAACATACTGTCGAATATGATCCCTCGGATCCCCGTTCCCGTTAAACTTGGCTATGTCGGGCATCTTGAACTGAGAAGGCAGTTGTTCCTCGAAAGTCATCACCTCGTAGTCTAGCAAATCCTCATGCTTACCCCTCATCTTGCGGGTAACAGACTCTACCTGATCCTTGAGTTTCTGCAACTCGGCCTGAGACTCGGCTACCCTTCCCGCGGCATACTCAGCCATGTCATCATCAAAAATAGGGATCTCATCACTCATCCTGTTCGGAGGCTATTCACGCCTAACATTATCAGAGCTTCATGCCCCTCCTGCGCGGGGTACTGCCATATTGGCCACAGCGGCGGTAAAATCTTGCAACTGCTCGGTAATCTTAATGAGATTAGTCTCCAACTGATCCATGCGAGAACCTTCGTTATCGGACTCACTCATGTTCGCTAACGGTCTCTTGACGAGTTTTCCTTCTTCTCTAACCCAAATCTATGGCAGCTTTAAAAACGAGTTAGCATGGTACATGTATACGTGCGATTCATAAACACGTGAGGTAATCAAACAGAATATATCCTTCCGACCTTATTTCTCCCGCACTCGTGATAAGCCTATTTTTGGTTCTAAGTACGGCTTATAAAATCACTATCTCCTATGCTACAGGGTGAACCTCGGCTACCTTGGTCCATTTCCATTGGTAAAAAGACAAAGACCACCCATTTATAACATGGACTAAGCTGATTATGGGATCTTGCCATTGTCTAGAAACAACAAATTGGGCTTTCGACAACCGTGGTCATGGGGATGAACTTGGAAGCATCTAAAACTATACAAATATGTCATAACAAGGCGTATCTTTTCTGGATGACAGCCAGTGCGGATATGAGACTCATGCTTCTGGTGTATTTGGATCATGTTTGGATTTTATAAACCCATCAAAGTTCTCATACAAGTTGGCCCATTATCATTTCAAAGCATTCAATCATATTATTGCGAGGTGCAAACTTGTCCCAGTTGAAAAAGGCCCAACAGGTTTACACTTTTGTAATAACGTGGCTAAACAACTTCAAATGATAGGGGCCCAAACATAAAGTGGCCCATCAGCATTTTAGAAGCTTTTGGCCCAATTGTCAAAAGACACAAACTCGTCCCAGTTTAAATGGCCCAATAATTTCACATCTCATGAAAAGAAGTCCAACTGAATCCAAATGATTATGGTCCCAAACACAAGCAAAAAGGGTGGCTTCTATAGGTCATACAACTATGGTTCACATGCGGGTTTATAGGATTATAGATAAAGGCTCCCGCCGCCGAAGGATTACCCACAACTAGGTCTCCCCACTCAAGGGTTCGAGCGACCAAGTGAGCACACCTTTTTTATACCCTAAGGTACATGCCAACGAGTGATGGTATCATATAACGATCTGCCGCTTCGAATGAAAATGACTTCACGATACATGGATAACTGTCAAATGGTTTTCTCTATTGAAAATTCCCCAGAGGGAGGGTGGAGCGAACTCTCTTAAATACCCTAACCTCTTAGGCTCTTACGCCTTGGTGACAGGAATAAACAATAAATCATCCAAATCAGTCCATCACTTTAATATACTCAAAAATATTATCTAGGTGTCCTCACAGTTTTTCCTTTTGGCAATAAAAAGGTAGTGAGTGAAGGAAGACACCAAATCCCTATCTAACTCTAATGATAATGATACCTTAGGTTAAATCAACTCTAGACAAGGTTAACTAAAGCACAAATCACAAAGATTACAAGACATTATTTCGGGCCCGATTCTCTATCCCCAGTGGAGTCGCCAGACTGTAGGACACATAAATGGACGATGCTGTTCCGGGCTCATGGCCTGGTCGGGAGTACGAAATAGCCTGCGGGGGACTAATCCGGAGAATAAAGGAGTCGCCACCCAGCATGAACTGAGAAATGATTTAAGGCCGCACTCACCCCTCGCAAGGGAAGACCTCAAACTGTTGGGTTCGGAATGGTCCTTACTTATGTCACTTGTAATGAATGGAATCATGCAATAATATAACCAAGTCTACGCAACATACACACGCAGGAATAACCTATATATAAGTTTGCATATAACCCATATCTAAGTTTGCATATAACCTATATCTAAGTTTGCATGCATAGAAGTAAGTGAAATAAAGGCAAGCACACAATCTCATGAACACATTAAGTAGATAAATGCGGAAATATAAATAAATGATAACAGTAAAAGTGTCAATAATGAAATGATATGATTAATTACGTAATGCAAAAGAAATGACCAAAGAAGCAAACATGCATGAAAAGGGATGAAAAAAATCTGTTCACTGTTTGGACGTTCGTGTAGCGTTCGAAAATACGTTCGAACAGTAAAAAGAATGTGCACATTCGTGTAGCTTCCATAAACGCGTTCGAACGGTAAACAGAATGTATGCATTCGTGTAACGTTCAGAAACAAGTTCGAACGATAATGAGACAGAATGTTCAAGTTCGTATAGCGTCCGAGAACGCGTTCGAACGGGACAAGACCTGATGCATGGTAAAACAGAATGCATGCACGTTCGAGTAGCGTTTGTAAATGCGTTCGAACGGAAACAAGATAGAATGCATAGGTTCATGTACCGTTCAGAAACGCGTTCGAACAGGATTACCAAAGTGGCATGTGAAATGACAAAAAAACATACATGAATAAACAAATACATAATATTGGACCTCGTGTACCCGGTTGAACCTATTTTATATTCAATCGAGTGCACTTCGTCCGGCGCGGCAAAACATCATGGTAAAGGTAGCCTTTAGGCTTTTTACCCCTCAAATGGAGGACCTTTAATCCGATGTGATTAGCCCAAGCGCACTAGATCACAATGCATGAATAAACAAATAAATACTTTGCGAAAAATACATAACGGAATAATAAAAGGCGCGACAAAATATTATGGTAAAGGTAGCCTTTTAGGCATTTTCTCCCTCAAATAGAAGACCTTTAAACCAACATGATTAGCCCATCCGCATCAAGTAACAATATATAGAAGATAAATAAAGCAATAATATGGGACCCCGAATGTCCGATTGAACATATCTCACGTTCAATCAAACGTACTTCGTCCAGCGCGGCAAAACATCGTGGTAAAGGTAGCCTTTTAGGAATTTCTCCCTCGAATAGAGGACCTTTGAACCAACATAGTTAGCCCATGCGCATCAAGCAACAATGCATGAACAAGAAAAAAATACATAGAAAATAAAAGGTGGAACGATAAACACTAAATAAAATACCAAAATGTAACATGTGTTTGAAAGTTTCTGAAGTGGTACGTGGAGTTGTATCCCAAGTACAGACCGCACTACCGTCCCTTCGGATTCAGCTATGGAATTTATGTATGGGTTTCCATCCGATATACCACGAGAGATAGCACAAAATCATTCATCCCACAACAATAACATACATGAACCAACAAGATGCATGCGAAGAAATAATAATGATTAACTAAAAAAAGATGAACGAAAGTGAATAAAGGGTGCCCTTAGGTCTAACCTTTAAGTCGCTTCTTGGAAGTGCGTTACGTGGTCGTCGGAAGGGGTTAATGCTCCACAACTTTCCGGTTTGCTGGTTCAATGATTTCCTTCATCGCCTCACTATTTTCAGCCACTGATTTCTCTGGTTTCTTCACTGTTTTAGACTGCTTTTCTGTTGCGGCTTCAGGTGGTTATTTAGGGACTTTTTTTGGGGTTATTTTGGTGTTGTTTTAGGGTATTATTTTTGGTGAAATATGGGACTGTTTAGGGTTATTATGAGTCTATTTTGGGTTGTTTTTTATCGGTCTAGGGGCCAGTTGTTTGGTCAGTTTGTGTTTCGATTTTGCAGGGTTATTTTTTTTTCTATGTGTCGGTCAGTGGGCTACGTGAAAGGTATTTTGGTGTTCGGCGGAGGGCTTGTTTGTTTCTTTGTTGTTGTTTATGTCGGTCAGTGGGGTGGTTGAAGTCGGTGCTAAGGGCTGGTTTCTGTTCACGGCTTTGTTTGGTGCGTGCCAGGTGTGTGTGCGTGGGTTGGTTTGTGTTTATGTATGTTGTGTGAGTTGCGTGGATGATTATGGCGTGCAAGGTGAGTGGCTTGTTTGTGGGGAATGAGAGAGAGAGGTAAAGGCGAGAGAGAGGTATCAATGTCTAAGGGGGAATAATGTTGGCTTGGGTCTCTTTTTTATAATGGTGAGCCTAGGGTTTCCTTATGTGTGTATGGCTTAAAAAAGGGAATAAAATCAAGTAAATATTGTGTGTATTTAATTTAATTATTTAAGGAAGTGATCTTGTGTATTTTTGGTGGGGAATATATTTAAATTGGTAGGTGATTTATTTAGATTGGATTTAAATCTTTGGTAATTAGGAAGGTGATTTGGTGGGGATTTGATTTAATTAGGAAGGATATTATTTTGATTTTAATTGGATTTGATTTAATTTGTGATATGTGTTTTAAATGTTTTAATTTTTTTTGGATTGGGCTTGTGGGCTTTGTGTTATGGGCTTGGGGCTTTAATTTTAAAACAGAAACACAGATGATCGTTCGAACGCGTTCTAGGACGCTGCACGAACGCCCGTAATCTGTTCGTCGTTCGAACGTGTTTCCGAACGCAGCACGAACGCACATGCAGTGAACATGTGAATTAAATCTGACGACGTACTTATTTTGAATTTCCCTTTCCGATGTCTGTTTCCCATGATTTCCGTAACTTATCGGGTAGTGCCTCCCAACGAGGCTCATCATCAGGCTTTCAAGAAAAAATGCAAGTGTCTACACCCATGCTGAGAACGGTCAGGGCTCTGACAACCTATATAGCTCTGTTGGTGGTAGGTGGTTCAAGTTCCCATGGGCTTGATAGTCAAACCGTGTTTTACAAATTCCACACAATTAGCCTCCATGGTCAACCAGTAAATGTCTTGTCTCACAATATTCCTTGATAAGTTAAGCCCACTCGTGTGTGGTATGCACACCCATGCATGTACTTCTTCCACCCCATTTCTAGGTTATTCCTCATTTAGGCACTTCAATTGTATTCCCTTGGAATGTTGTTTATACAGATCTCCTCTTAGACTAAGGAATTGAGAAGCTAATTTCTAGATAGACATCATGTCTTTCTTGCTCGCTTCTTCTGGGAATTCCTCATGATCTACGAAATTTTGAATGTCATAGTACCGTGAATTTCCACCGCTTCCTTCAACCTCCATGACTCTTCCTACTTCATAACTAGGCTTACTGGCAATAGTTAATACTAAGGGTCTCATGGTTAGCTTTCTCGAATTCTCCCATGTTGATGCTAAAGTGGCTAAGGATGCTTTGGAAGTATAAACACAATATGCTTATAATTGAGTCAAAATATTTATGTTAGACATAAACATAATTTAGAGTTTGGAACTCTTGATTAAATCTTAAAGCTATGGCTACCATTCGAGAATCACTTGACCACCTTTGGGTGACCTAGAATTTAGATATTTCTTATTGGGATTCTAATTTGGTTTGTGTATTGGATTCAAAATTTATGCAAATACGAATTTAGAATAAATTTATGTTTTTGTAAAAATATTTGTTATTTTGAAAAACTTGATTTTTATTCTATAACATATGTTGATGTTGGTTTTGATATTAAAATTAATTTTGGGTGTTTAGGGAAGATCGGAAATGATTAGGGTAAAATACCCTAATCCCTTCAGCTCACTGAAAAAGTGAGCTGAAGGAGAGAAAGAAATGAAATAATTAAAAAAAAGTTGATGACTAGCGCACTGTAGCACGCAGTGCGCGTGCGTACAGTAGCTGGCGCATACACGCTGTACGTGATAATTTTGTTTTTCTTTGTTTTTGAGTTCCGCACTCCGATTCAGCACCGATTTTTTCTTCCTATACACATAATGGAATATAATATTTGATTAAATAATTTAAAATTACATTCATACTTGATATCCATGAGTTATACCCATTTCTGTTGTGCGGGGCACCAATCCGACCCTAGGGGTTCAACAACTACCCCAACAAAATTGTATTAGAGCAAGGCTTAACCACACAATACATGTTTTGAATCTATGCCATAATAATTTTAATTTAATTATGTATAAGCCATATTAGATATGTATTGCTTGTTTTAAATTAAAACTTTGACCTAATTAAGTTAATGACTTGATAGTCATAAATCTCCCGTGATTAGGTGATTATTTTATTTAAGTAATAGTATTAGTAATGTTGGAGCATTATTCGATAGTCCATCTTGTCAATACGGAGATGAATGGTTCTTACTACTTATATCCAATATTGTCATTAGTGTGAGAGTATAGGTGCTCGAAACTTAGGTCGCTCTGGTAAAACATTAGATGTAGTGTGATGAGTTAACATAGTCACCCAATATCGTCATTAGTGTGAGGGTGTACATACGAAGCTCATTAGTGCAAATTGACAAGTATACACCTAGAACACGTCTTAATCCAATATCGTCATTAATGTGAGGATAAGAAACGGTTCAGGACTAAACTAGGAGTCATATAAATGTGATTGACCTTGGAGGTCTACCTAATGAGTTTACAAATGCCAATATCATCATTGGTGTGAGGCTGAAGTAAATTTCATGGAATCAACTTCCCGCTATGAAATTTTGATAGTCAAATTTCTATTTTTCTGTTAAGAAAGATTACAGAATTACGTAAAGTAGTGGGATGGCACTAATAGATTTAAAATTTCATAATCAATTAGTGATTACTTTTGAAATGAAAACTATTTGCTACTACTCAAAATGTTTTCTTGTAGATAGCTGTCGTTAATCCATTGATGAAACTTTTGGATTCCAATAAGCTAAAGGAGCTGAGAACTATTTCGAATGGGAAATGAACATACGCCTTGTCTTGGAGTATGAAAAGTTGACTTATGTCACAATCAATCCACTACCTGTTGATATCGATCCTGACTCGACTCCAAAAGAGCGAGAAACTTTTGAAGATGGAAAGATGATAACCTGAGGTCAAATCCTATATCTTGGGATCGATGGTTCCAGATTTGCTGAGACAGTACATTGAAGTATCGGATGTTGGAACATCATGCGACAATAGAGGAGTTCGAGGCAAACCATGAAATGGTACTTTATCGAAGGTCTAAGGAATTATTCTGTGCTGAACTCAAGAGGGGTGTTGGACAATTATGACCCATATCGTCACTATTTGTACAGATCATGGTATTGTTGTACAAATTAACTATATGACAAAGGAGATTGCACTCTTATCATTTGTGATTAGATCACTTAGATATATAAATGATAGGAGGTCCCTATGATTTGTTCCTGGACGGAGAATGATATGAGACAATATCAGTCCACGAAGGATAAATCATTAAATATCCCTAGTCACAGCATTGTCGAGATTGGACATTGATAAATGCGTAAAAGACTAGTATTACACTTGTGCGCGTTGTGAGGGCACAATGGCATAGTTCTCACATATTTGGTTATATGATACTCATGCAAGTGTAATAGGAGGTTGTGTTTTACCGATGGTACGGGAAACAACTTCGTTCTGGATAGACCCCCTCGGAATTCCATTGGTAGTATGACTATGTGTATATGGAAGTCCGAAATCAGGGTAGGTGTATTTGGTCTTAACCTGAGACTTGCACCACTAATACTTGTGACAATCAATATAATTTGGTTGCGGTCGTCAAGGGCTTTAACAGGTTCTGTGTACGCCAATGCTGGGTATATTGAGAATCGTAGTGTGTTGGGTGTGATGTCAAGACGGAAGTATCACTCCAGTCATAGTGGAGATGATGGTCACGTAGGATACGAGACTGGTTCTCTTAAATGCTACAGCTACCGGGATAAAATGACAAGGTCATGTTTATCCGATTATAGAGAGTAGTTACCAGACATTCGACATGTGCTTCGTACGGGGCAGACACAATTCTAGCCCCAGGCCTAGCACGTGATCATCTGATACTGGATCGATATACGCAATACCACGTATACTACGCCTGATATAGATCGCTTATTCTTGTAAGCATGTTTCTGGAGAATTGGGTAGGCATGACGCTTTGCTAGAAGCCAACCTTGTCTTGTAAATCGGTATAAACGTAGTACGAGGTACTTACGTGTTCTGATAGTCCGACGACCGAATTTACTGTCAACATATCTGGGGATCTCATAGGTCGCTTCCCAAAGATTCACCGATGATGTATGACTCGCACTTTATTAATTTGGGATTAATTAGATGAGAGAGAAAATTAATCTGGGATTAATTGCAGAGATATTTTATTTGGGATAAAATATCAATTAAAGAGAGAGAACGATTAATTTGGAATTAATCGATAAATTAATATATTCGATATATTAAATGAAATTGGATTTTGACGCGGAATTAAAATTAGATTTTAATTCGGGCGAACGAGTTAATTTAGAATTAATTCGTTAGCGACGTGAATAGTGATTTCGCTAGGCGTAATCGTTTAAGTGCATCGCAACGGAAAATTTGTTAATTTGGAATTAGCGAACCCGAGCCCGGGATTGTTTGCGAGCGCATTCGCATTTCGAATTCGAATGCGGCACGCAAGTCAAATCAAGCGTCAAATCATTAGTCACATCAAGCGTCAAATCACATGTCACTTTGAGTGATGTGACAATTGATTGATTGATTGATGTGAGTTGATGTGAGATGATGCAAGCATTTAATGCTTGATTTTTGTGAAATTAAAAAGTGGTAAATGGTTAATTAATTTCGGAAATATAAACCTAATACACTTTTTATTTTCCCTCTCTCTTGATACGGTTTTGGAGCCAAAAATGGAGCCAAAATGCTCCTCTCTCTCACGGTTTCAAAACCTCTTCTTCCTTCTGTTTTTTCTGCAAAACCGTGAGTGATGGAGAAGGTTTAGACTTGATTTTTTTGCAAGATCAAGGTGCTAGCACACTCTAGGAGGCATACAAGGTGATAGGGAAACCATCTCATGAGCATGGAATCACCATTGATGAAGCTTGGAGCTTGAAGATGAAGATGGAGTCCAAAACCCACCATGACCGAATCCTTGGAGCCCAAACCAGTGGGTTTTCCGAGCTTGACAGAGGAGGAAATGGAGCTTTGTTCTTCGATGCATCCAATCCATTCATTGTGAGTATTCCGCACCTCCTTTGATGTGTATTCATATTTGTTTCATGCTTGATTAATGATCTGGGAAGCTTATAAAACTCCAACAATGGTATCTTGAGCTTAGGTTGAGCATGAAAATATTTTAGGGTTAAAATTGGGTAAAACGAATTTGGGCATGATTTAATGAAATTGGATGAATTAGTATGCTTAAATGTGTTTTAATTGATGATTGATTGGATCAATTTGATGAAAAATGGTTTGGAACAATTTTCCCCAATTCTTGTGGCTTGGCCGAAAATAAGAACCCTAAATTTTCTTGGATTTTGATTTTTTGATTCATTGGAAGTGTTTAAATCATTTGGGGATATTGATTTAATGTTGAATTGAATTTAATTGGATTGAATTTGATTTGGGCATGAAATTTCCCCTTGGCCGAGACTTTGAAGCATGAAATTTGGGTTTGATTTTAATCAAAATGTGTTGGACATGTGATGATGAAAATGAGCATGATTAATTGTATAAATTGATGTTAGAAATGTTAATTTGGGTGATTAATCATGATATACACTTTAGGTTAATTAAATGTGAAATTGGATTTTTTGTTTTTAACTAATTGTGCCTTAAAATGGATTTGGGCTTTAATGTTGTAAATGGGCTTATTGGGCTTTGTTGTACAAGTTGGGTTTAGGAAAAATTGGTTGGATCCAATTGGGCCCAAAACCGCATCCATAAAGCCCAAATGCGACTTAATGGACCTTTAAAGTTTAATTGGGCCTAATGGGCCTAAATTGATTTCTAGGCTTATGTGGTAACCCCCGGATTGACTTTGGTTATGGTTATCGTTTAACCCGAGTTGACCAAAAGTCCACTCCTCAAGAAATTAATTAAAAGCCATTGGACTTTAATTAAATTGACGTTGGACGTTAATCGGGCTTTGAGACCCGTAAGCGATTAAATTTGGAATTTAAGTCGTAAAAGGTTATTATTAAGTGTAATATTTAATTTGGAATTAAATAGCGAATTAGAATTGAATGCATATTAAATTGAATTTAATGATGTAGTCTAATTTAATTCGAGAATTCGTACTTTGAGTACTTATTCGAAAAACGAGTTTGACTCGAACAAAATCAAATCGTTGTTTGAACATTGGATGGTCACTAATTATCAGATTGATTAATTTGATTAGATTGATTGATAACATGCTTGTGTGAATACATGGTTGCGATGCATGAATAATGTATATCGGATGGATATTAGATGGGTGAGAAAATTTAGAAATTGTTGTAATAAATTTGATTTATTAATTGGACCTGCGTGTCCAGCCTTATACCTCCATATTCTTTGTATTCTCTTCTCACCTATTCCCCTCAATGTAAATGAGGTTTCTTTAGAAGTGTAGTGTAACGGGTAGAAGAAATATTTGTGCTAGCAGGAAGAGAAAGTGAGAGATTTGATCTAGGATCAATGTGTAAAGTATCCATCCGCATATCATTATTACTTTATTTATACGCGCTTTATTATGTGTTTAGAATGCATGTTAAGGGTGTATGATGATGAGACCTTAACAAAGATAATAAATTGGTTGCCAATTTGCACTCGAAAAACCCTCAAAAATATTAAGCATCTTTCCTTCCATTGAGTGATTCTCACTAAAGATCCGAGACTGGCATTGGCTTGTTGGCCAAAGTCAAGGCATTTGTCCGTCGAGGATGTGTTTGAATCACGAGAGCTTTGTTACATATTGGTGTCTTGTCCAAGTTGTGGTTTGTTGGCCAAAGTCAAGACCACTTCTTGTCCATCGACATTGATTACGAAGCTTTCCATGGTCAATGGGTCGCGCTTAACTGAGATCACTAAGTTTGTTGTGCCAAAGCGAAGGCTTAGTTGATTCAGAGGAAAAAGGTTAGGTAATACATTGGATGTATTAGCATATATAAGATATATGTTTCGGACTTGGATGTCCCCCTACCGGATCTAGGAATTGGATTGGATCCAATCGATCTTAGAGATCTACCTAGTTAATTATCATACAATTTGTTGGCCAAAGTCAAGATTGTGTGATATTTAACGGGATCCTAGCCCACTAGGAAACGCGGTTTCCCGAGTACTCGACAGAGGGTTAGAGGCTCGCCGAAAAATAGTGGGAGGCAAGAATTGAATTTACAATACTCATTTAATTACTTGCCATACGCGCTCAAATCAAATATCATTCGTCATTAAATAAATTAATTTTGTTGGACTAATATTTAAAACGTTATTTTAATTAACAGTTGGACTGTATTCAAACTATTCATTTATTTGATTTTATAATTGGATTATAGTAATCAATATAATTGATTTTAATCTATTTTAATAGTTGATTAAATAGTTGGACTATGTAATCATTATAACAAATAGTACCGAAATCGTTGATTAAATAGTTGGACTATTAGAATCAAGATTAAATTGAAAGATTGACATTTAAAACATAATCCTGGGGAAAATGTATTTAAATGGTTTAATTTTCAAATTGGGAATAATATTTCTGGATGGTCCTGGAAAATAATAAGTTACTTTATTTGATAAAATAACATATTAAGCCTAAGCCCGGAGTTAAGCAAATAGTAGAGCATAATCTTTGGAAGATATATGTAATGATAACTTTAGTGCTTAATCCATTAAACTTGTCAAGTAGACTTCTTAATTTCTTAATCAGAACTAAGGATTAGATCCTTAAAGTATGATATGATGAAATTGAAGGATCTTCAAAGATCTATCCTTAGAATCTTAGAAGTACTAAATTGCTAAAATATTCTTGGAGAGTTAATGACTATTCTCAAAAGGTAAAGTCAAACATTGCAATAAGGCAAGTAGCGCAAGGCGCATTTTACTTCGATATTCTAGAAACCCGAGGCTTGGCCAAATGCTTCTAGAATATTGAAAAGGGCAAGGCAAAATCATTATTATCTTCTGGGAAGATTAAAAGGACATATCCTAAAATGTCTGCCTAAAATATAGCAAACGGGATCGCAGAAGCGTGACTGCCGTTTGGACCAAAGCAAACATGAAGGAATTGAAGAACGAGCAAGGCTATGACTTCAAATAAAAATTGTCATAAATATATTCACTACTAGTATTAAAATTAGATTTTAAAATACTTAGTGTGATACATAAATATATGAATTGATGTTCAAAATCTGTTTTGAACAGGATACTGACTTCAGTAGAGATTTATCTGCGAATTGGAAACAAGACGAAAGTTGCTGTTTTAACCGTATATACCTAATTTTAGGAAATACCTTCGGGTGTGTACTTAAATTAGGAAACTGTTATAATGTAACTAGTTTGACTAGAAACATTATCTTTATATCAGTGTTTTACCGTTGCGGTGCGGGTGAACCTTTTATTCTAGAACACTAAAGTGTTTTATTATATAAAGATGATATTGAGATAAACACATTAGTGTGAAATAACAGAATTTGTATTTTGAATATAAATAAATTTCAAACGTATAAAATGACAAACAATAGCTAAAACGATTTGATCAGAAGAAACTAATTTGTGGCATTGTTGTCTGGGACACAATTAAACAAGATCGTATATCACACTTTCGAAGAGTGTGTACTCGGACTAATTTGATTCCATTCAAATAAATTCTACGAATCTAGTTTATTGGGCAAAGTGCCTAAAACACATTTACTTGGTAAAAGTGCAAATGCCACTGATCTGTTAGCCCTAATTCCTAGTGAAGCAAGTGGGCCCATATCTAGCTAGGCTAGAGGTGGATATGAATATTTCGTGACCTATACAGATGTGGCATCACGTTATGGTTATGTGTTTCTTTTGAAGAACACAAATCGGAAACTCTTATAGTTTCGACACGAAGTAGACAAATAGATCAGCCAAAGTATTAAACCGTCACGGTAAGACCGTAATGGAAAATACTTAAGTAATAAGTTTCTCATATACATGAAAGAGTATAGTAATATTTCAATGAGGACTCCTCCCGGAACACGTCATTTTGACGGTGTGTCTGAACCGGGTAACCGAATTTTGTTGGACATGATAATGTTAATCAAGAGTCGCTCTGAGCTACAATTTCCTTCAACGGATAAGCATTAACAGTGCAAGAACTTATTTAGAATAAGGTTCCATAAAATCTGTTAGACATAATTTCATATTAGATATGAACGGGAAAAAACCAGGTTTCACATTCCTGATAATTTGGGTGTGCTAGGCATACGTTTGGATGATACCAAACTATAACCCAAATTGGATAAGTGCCATTTGTAGGTTATCCTAAAGATACCAAAGTATTGTACTTATACATCTCACAAGAGAACAATTAGATTGTTGCTCACCATGCAGATTTCCTAAGAGGAATACCGATATGCAGTGGTAAGTGGAGGATAGTAAAACTTGATGATTCGAGTAATACTGTTCAAGGCACCGAATCTTAATGGAACACATATAGTTCATCAAAGATGAAACTATACCATAATCTTCGAATACACAAGAACCGCGAAAGTCGGAGAGAGTCAGAAATCAACCTGGGGTATAGGTTTCTGATCTCACCTCATAAAGATGTCTATCTTATTGAGGTATACCAACTGACTACGTACGTGGAAGTGATACAAGGTATCGACTCCTAATTATGGCAAAGTGCCATGACATCTAAAATGGATTCCATGTATATCAACTATGTTTGGATACTAGTTGAAGTACCGCAAGGCATTGTGCCTACTGGTACTGTAGAAGTCTTCAAGGAAGACATACATGGATGACAACATACCAACGTATAAATCTAGGCTTTTAGCGGAAAGGTATCATTATCTACATTGTGTTGATTATGATTCAACCTTTTACATGTTGCCACGGTAAATCCATTTGGATAATGCTTGCTAATGCTGCATGTTTCATTTATGAAATATGTCAGCTGAATGGCAAAATCGCTTTCCTGAAAAGGAAACCTTTTGGAGGATGTTTATAACATCTTGTCGGTTTTGTCGTACCAAAACTAGCAAACAAGGTTTAACGGGTCATTCGATCCATGTTTGGATTGAAGCGAGCATAGGTTCTTGGAATTATCATTTTGATGTAATCATAATGCTTTATGATTTAATTCAAAACGAAAAATGATTCTTGTGTATATAATGAGTTTAGTGGGAGCGCACTGACAGTGGTTGTCCTATATAAATAATGATAATATGTCATTTCTTGGAAATGATATTCCCAAAATAACTAATCGGTGAAAGCTTGGCTTTCGAGAAAACTCTCCGAGAACTCGTACATTGAAAAATGTACGCGACCTGGTGTCTCATACGCTTTGAGCATATGGATTCACAAACAGGCCAATCCGAGTGATAGTCACTGGATTGAAGTTAAGAACATCCGTTAGTATCTTAGAGAACTAAGGATGCTATCTTAGTCTATGGAGAAGGAGAACTTGAAGTGACTGGGATCACTACTGCAAGTTTCCTAAACCGATAAAAATGACTATAAGTCGCAAACGGTACTACAAAGTTTGAATAACGGTACAGTGAGCTGGAAATCTTCCAAGCAAGATACTGTTACTACGAATAAACAACAAATGCGGGTTATTGCTGCAGCTGAGGCGGTAATAGAAGCCTTCTGGGTCGATAAACAAATCTAATTAGATTAGATATAGTTCTGTTAGCAGCTGAGCTAAGCGTCAACACATGCTAAAGAATTAATGGTCTCATCAACGATCCAGATAAATACTTAGATATTCATCTGATTCGTTCGGATCATACATCATGGCGATGTGATGATCGAATAAATCACATCAGATGATAATCATGCAAATCCGCTGATGAAAGCATTTCCTCAGCAATTTGAGCCAACCGTACATAGTTCGGGTGTCAGACACTCGAGTGACTGGCTATAGGCCAAGTGGGAGATTGTTGGAAAATTATGACCCATAGCGTCACTATTTGTACAGATCATGGTGTTGTTTTGTACAAATTAACTATGTGACAAAGGAGATTGCACTCTTATCATTTGTGATTAGATCACCTAGATATATAAATGATAAGAGGTCCCTATGATTTGTTCTTGGATGGAGAATGATATGAGACAGTATCAGTCCACGAAGGATAAATCATTAAATATCCATAGTCAAAGCATTGTCGAGATTGGACATCGATAAATGCGTAAAAGACTAGTATTACAATTGTGCGGGTTGTGAGGGCACAACGGCATAGTTCTCATATATTTGGGTATATGATACTCATGCAAGTGTAATAGGAGGTTGTGTTTTACCGATGGTACGGGAAACAGCTTCGCTCTGGATAGACCCCCTCGGAATTCTATTGGTAGTTTGACTATGTGTCTATGGAAGTTCGAAATCAGGGTAGGTGTATTTGGTCTTAACTGAGACTTGCACCGCTAATACCTGCGACAATAAATATACTTTGGTTGCGATCGTCCAGGGCTTTAACAGGTTCTGTGTATGCCAATGTTGGGTATATTGAGAATCGTAGTGTGTTGGGTGTGATGTCAAGACGGAAGTATCACTCCAGTCATAGTGGAGATGATGGTCACGTAGGATACGGGACTGGTTCTCTTAAATACTGCAGCTATCGGGATAAAATGACAAGGTTATGTTTATCCGATTATAGAGACTAGTTACCAGACATCCGACATGTGCTTCGTACGAGGCAGACACAATTCCAGCCCCAGGCCTAGCACGTGATCATCTGATACTGGATCGACATACGCAATACCACGTATACTACGCCTGATATAGATTGCTTATTCCTGTAAGCATGTTTCTGGAGAATTGGGTAGGCATGGCGCTTTGCTAGAAGCCAACCTTGTCTTGTAAATTGGTATAAACGTAGTACGAAGGACTTACGTGTTCGGATAGTCCGACGACCGAATTTACTGCCAACATATCCGGGGATCTCATGGGTCGCTTCCCGAAGATTCACCGATGATGTATGACTCGCACTTTATTAATCTGGGATTAATTAGATGAGAGAGAAAATTAATCTGGGATTAATTGCAGAGATATTTTATCTGGGATAAAATATAATTTAAAGAGAGAGAACGATTAATTTGGAATTAATAATAAATTAATATATTCGATATATTAAACGAAATTGGATTTCGACGCGGAATTAAAATTAGATTTTAATTCGGGCGAACGAGTTAATTAGAATTAATTCGTTAGCGACGTGAATAGTGATTTCGCTAGGCGTAATCGTTTAAGTGCGTCGTAACGGAAATTCGTTAATTTGGAATTAGCGAACCCGAGCCTGGGATTGTTTGCGAGCGCATTCGCATTTCGAATTCGAATGCGGCACGCAAGTCAAATAAAGCATCAAATCATTAGTCACATCAAGCGTCAAATCACATGTCACTTTGAGTGATGTGACAATTGATTGATTGATTGATGTGAGTTGATGTGAGATGATGCAAGCATTTAATGCTTGACTTTTGTGAAATTAAAATGGTAAATGGTTAATTAATTTTGGAAATATAAACCTAATACACTTTTTATTTTCCCTCTCTCTTAATAACGGTTTTGGAGCCAAAAATGGAGCCAAAATGCTCCTCTCTCTCACGGTCTCAAAACCTCTTCAGAAGTCCAAGAAGCGCAACAGGCACAAAATCGAAAGTAGCTCGTGATCAATGTCTACATTGCAAGAAGTTTGGAAACTGGAAGAAGGACTGTGAAGGGGTTATTTAGGGGGTGAATCCGGTAACGCAGCGGAAGCGGTGAAAATCCGATTTTCAGATTTCAAAACTTTTTCTCGGATAAATTAAATAAACATATTTATTTAATATTCCAATAATCAAATTATGAAAATAAATTCAATAAAACAATTTTAAGTGAATTTACCGAAATACCCTTCTTTGTATTTTTGTCCGTTTTAGTCCGAAATTGATCCAATCAATTTTGAATGATTCTAAATCATTTCTAAGATGAACTTATGATGTTCAAAACATCAAAACACCAAAGCAACCAAAATCCCCAATTTTCCTTATCTTGGCCGAATGCACCATTTGGTGCCCAAGTTGATCATTTGGTCATTTCATGCTTCAAAACTCATCCAAATGAAATCCAATCAACATGAAACTTTGCATGCATCATATACACACCCAAATGCTCAACATATATGAAAACCCCCAATTTGGAATTGTTAAAACCTAAATTTTCAATTTCCTCAAATTGGACAAATTAGACCAAATACATTAAATCAATTACTTCAATCATCATTCTTCCATCCAATCCAAGTCTCAACACAATGAAAAAACTCAAGATCAAATCTAGGTCATTTAAGAGTGGGTCAATAACTCTAGATTAGCAACATGGTTTCATAACCTTAAAAGAATCCTTACAACTACAATAGTCACAAGTTTCCTTCACCATACATGCTCAATACTTCTATCAAACTTCCACCAACAAAAACACAAAGAAATAAAGAAATAAAAAAATAAGAACATCACATGTTGAAGCCTTGAACCTAAGGAACATATTCCTCTCTAATAGTAAGTTGGAAAAACTTACTAAATTCCAAGCTATCTTTGATTTTGTCTTTCTTTTCTCAAGCTTCCTTTGGCTTTCTTCAATGGAGTTTATTTTGATAAAGTGTATTAGGTTTTTTTTTTTTTAATGAAATGAAAATGAAAACAATTTATATTAAGGCAAAAATATGCCTTGGCCGAAATTGCAATATACCAAATGCAAGAAATTGTAATTTCAATTTCATTTCAATTATCATTATATCAACTTGCACAAATATCTTATAAACTACTTTATTAGATATTTATTTTGGTCAACAAAAGCAACTAATGTCATTTACTTTAAATATCCTAATGTAAGATATTTATATTTTAATTAATTTAATCATTTAACAATTAAATAATTAATTAATTAATCAAATACAAATATATTAAATATTGTATAATATTTACATTAAATATTAAAAACATATATTCATTTAGGAAATAAGTCAAATAACTCATTTTGACTATTAATTAATGTGTATTTAAATTAATCAAGTATTAAATGTAAATACACAATAATTAAGGAAATGACTATCTAGTCTCTTTAGCATGTATCTTGCGTTTAACCATTAAACGACTTTATAAATAATCAATATTATTTATTTATGTTGCTCTAGTGCTCAACGAGTATGTTACATTATTGAGACTCTCTAGGTTCAGGTATATCCGTCACGAAATCTAATTTCGTGTCCATAATCTATCCACCCGTAGATTATGACGATCACGGATAATCTCGTTGAACCATACAGGTCGAGGTCATGGCAAATGTATAATTCCTCCGTCACAGGTATCCGGATAAATCCCAGAGATATAGATGTAAACGTCAAATCTCTATCGGGATTATCCAGTCGACTATTCTATTAGCAATCTCAAAAAGAATGTTTAGAACTAGCTTCTAAACTTACCACGGGCCCATGGTTTTATCTGATTGCTAATCATATGGACTACCTATGCTCTGGTACACAGAACTGACGGATCCTATCTTGATACACATAGGACACCCTGAGGATCTATCTACACCCAACAACAGAGGCGGAGGTCTGATCTAAATAGATCTGTGACGTGACTGCCGTCTAAGTGTAAAGATGTCTCATGTGCCCACAATGGCATCTCAAGTCTAAGAATCACAAGTGCTACTCAACCCAAGAAGATTCTTATTGACGCTGGTGTAACATCCATTAAGAATCTTCGGTGAGTCGTTCAGTGTTTATCCACTATAAACACCTACACGTCTATACTAGTCTCCAAGACTTATGGTTCATTGAGAAACCATTGGAATCATGTATTCCAGTATACGACATGTACCGGTCTCAACGGGTTTACTATACTGACCAAGTAGTGTAAACCTTGACCAGGAACTGTCTGAGAATGACAACGTCATGATACGACTCAATGTCCGTTGCGACGCTTTTGCAACGGTACCATGACTAATCATTCTAAGGTCATTACGTCTTTACCATATAAAAGATTAGATTATATTATAGAAACTGCATATATTATTACTGATAATAACATTTTGCAAAAGTATTTAACAAAAATACAACCGGGAATTGGCGCTCTGAGCACCAACCCCTAACAAAATCTCCCACTTGCTCTAGTGCCAATATCGATTGTATCTAATACCCATCGACTCCACGTGTTTATCAAACAACTTCGGAGGTATGGCCTTCGTCAGCGGGTCTGCTACATTATCTTTCACTTCACTCGGTACCTTGCACACGACAATATCCCCTCGCGACACGATCTCTCGAATGATGTGGTACTTGTGTTCCACATGCTTCGACTTCTGATGCGCCCCTCGGTTCCTTTGCTTGCGCAATGGCTCCAGTATTATCACAGTATAACGGAATCGCATTCTCGATACTTGGGACAACTCCCAATTCTGTGATAAAGTTCTTTATCCACACAGCCTCTTTTGCAGCTTCAGAAGCTGCAATATATTCCGCCTCAGTGGTGGAATCAGCTGTCGATCCCTGTTTGGAACTCTTCCAACAAACTGCAACCTCCGTTAAGGGTAAAGACAAATCCAGATGTAGACTTTCTATCATCGGGATCCGATTGAAAATCGGAGTCTGTATACCCATTAACCTGCAGTTCGTTTCCTCCATATATAATCAACTTATCCTTAGTACCTTTAAGATACTTTAGGATATGTTTAATGGCCATCCAATGGTCATTACCTGGATTGGACTGATATCGACTAGTTACGCTAACAGCGAAACTGATATCAGGCCTCGTACATAACATGGCATACATTATGCTACCCAAACACGAAGCATAAGGTTGGTTAGACATTCTAACCTTCTCATCTTCTGTTTGTGGACACATCTTCTTAGAAAGATGAATCCCATGTCTGAACGGTATGTTTGCTGTCTTACAGTTACCAAAACTATACCGTTCCAAGATCTTATCTATGTACGTTGATTGGGATAACCCAATCAGCCTCCTTTGTCTATCTCGATAGAGTTTTTTTATCCCTAAAACATAGGAAGCTTCTCCCAGGTCCTTCATGGAGAAATTCTTACAGAGGTACGCTTGACGCTTTGCAACATACCTAAATCATTCCAATGATTAGGATGTCATCAACATATAGGACTAAAAATACGACCATGCTCCCACTGGCCTTCTGATACACACAGGATTCTTCCGAATTCTTGAGAAAACCAGACGATCTAATAATCTCATCGAATCGAAGATTCCAACTTCGTGAAGCTTGTTTAAGTCCATAAATGGACTTCTTAAGCTTACATACCATACCCGAGGTTTCGCTGGACGTGAAACCTTCCGGCTGTTCCATATAGATTTCTTCATCAAGAAATCCATTTAGAAAAGCCGTTTTGACATCCATTTGCCAAATCTCGTAGTCATGATACGCAGCTATAGAAAGCAAAATCCGGATAGACTTAAGCATTGCTACCGGCGAAAAAGTTTCATCGTAGTCGACGCCAGGTCGCTGCGTGTAACCTTTTGCTACCAGTCGGGCCTTGTAAGTTTCAACTTTACCTTACCGTCAGGCCCGCGCTTCCTTTTGTAAACCCATTTACAACCGATAGGAACAATTCCTTCGGGAAGCGGAATCAAGTCCCAAACTTGATTTTCATGCATTGAGTCTATCTCGGATTTCATGGCACTTTGCCATTTCACGGAGTCGATGTCCAACATCGATTCTCTATAGGTGAAAGGATCTGTCTCTTCAACTAAGAGAACATCCAGACTCTTTTCTTGTATCAAATACAAGCGTTCAGGAGGTCTAGATACCCTTTCCGACCTACGGAGTGTGTGTGTTGAAGGTCCTTCATCTACTTGAACTTCAGGTTCCTCCGTTGGTTCGTTGTTTTCAGGTTGGACTTCATCAAGCTCAACCTGTCTATGATCACCTCCTTCTGACAAAAATTCTACTTCTAGAAATTTTGCGAAGCGAGCTACGAACACATTTCGATGCTCGGTATCATAGAACAGATATCCCCTCGTGTTCGAGGGATATCCAACAAACCTAAACTTTTTTGCCCTCGAGGCGAAAGCTTACTTTGCTGAGTTACCCTGACATAGGCAGGACACCCCAAACCTTAATATAATTAAGATTCGGTCTCCTACCGAACCATATCTGATACGGTGTCGTAGGAACAGCCTTTGAAGGAATCTTATTCAAAAGATGTGCGGCTGTTAAGAGACAGTAGCCCCATAAAATAGGGCAAATCTGTGAAACTCAACATCGATCGGACCATATCCAATAAAGTCCGATTTCTCCTCTCAGATACACCATTGTGTGTGGTGTACCTGGAGGAGTATATTGAGCGAGAATCCCATTCTCCTTCATATAATCCATGAACTCACCACTCATATATTCGCCGCCTCGATCTGATCGAAGGCATTTAATATATTTACCAGTTTGTTTTTCTACTTCATTTCGGAACTCTTTGAACTTTTCAAAGGTTTCCGATTTATGTCGCATCAAATACACATAACCGTACCGTGACAAATCATCGGTAAAGGTAACGAAGTACGAATAACCACTGTGAGCAGTTTGACTTAGTGGACCACATACATCAGAATGTACGAGTTCCAGTAAGTTTGTGGCGCGGTGTCCAACACCAGAAAATGGGGCTTTGGTCATCTTACCCTTACCCTGAATACAGGATTCACAAGTTGGATAGGACTCAATGGTAAGATCTGATATCAAACCATTCCTAACCAATTGGGTAAGGCGTTTAACGCCAATGTGACCAAGTCTCATATGCCAAAGTTCAGTATTATTAATTACAGGTAAACTACGTTTATTAACTCTCCAGTATTTAATATATCTTTTGAAGTTTGCAATGTTAATGACCATGCTGGTTTGGACAACTAAGGATCTGAATATTATTTTTATCATATAAATACAAAGAACTATTCTTAATATTAATACAATAGCCTTCTGTATCTAATACAAAAAGTGATATAATATTAGCGACACATCCTGGTACAATGAAAGTCATATAACAAAAGTGTCCCATTCGGCAATGAGATCTCGCATACTCCCACTGCAACTGCATCCAAAGATTCTCCACTCCCGAACCGCAACTGCATCTCTCCTGGCTTCAGCCTCCTACTTCCTTCAGCACCTGCAACGAATTGCAAATGTGAATGGGACAAGAAGAATCTAAAATCCAGCTGGATTAACGGCTTCACAAGCCAAAGATAAATCAATAACTGGAAAAATAAAAGTACCTGATGTATGCTCTGTCTCTCCTCAGCTGGGCAATGTAATCTGGACAGTTCCTCTTCCAGTGCCCAACTTTGCCGCAGTGGTGGCATTTGTCTTCAGCAGCCCTTTTGGGCTTAGCTATCTTCGCCTGCGCCGTGTGGAGGACCGAAGGTCCTTCTTTTCTTCTTCTTCCCTTCTTCTCTTTCCTTGGACATTCCTTGGGAAGAAGCAGAGAGAAGTAGATCTAGGTGGGCGAGTCGGTACTCTACTCCCTTCTTCAGATCCTCTTCTGCCGTGAGCAACATCCTATGTAGCTCCTGGTAGGTGCAGACTGTCCCGTGCATGTTGAAGTACATCACAAACTGGCGGAATGAAGCTGGCAGAGAACAAAGAATGACACTACCCTCCTCCCGAGAATGTCATTTAGGATGAGATTATGTTGCCTCAATTGATCGATCAAATCGATCATTTGAAGAACATGTGGGCTAACACTTTGCCCCTCATCCAGACGCGCATGGAACAGTTCCATGGCGACCTTGTGAACAAAAACCTGTTCCTGGTTCTCGAACGATTGTCTTAATCGCGTCATCATACTATAGGAATCTGATGTTCCATAGTATTGTTGCTTGAGTTTCGGAGAGAGCGAACTAAGGATGTATGATTTAACCCTTAAAACATCATCCTTCCAAGTTTCAAAAACTTGGCGTTCCTCCTCCGAAGCATCCTCACCCACCCACTGCAAAGGGTAAAGGACCCTCAAGAACATAACCCAACTTTTCAGAATCGAGGACAATCCTCAGATCCAATTCCCAGTCTGTAAAGTTCTCAGCGCCTTTCAGTTTGTTCGCATCTAACATACGCGCAAACTGGTTTGTGGATTGATTGACCCGCCATTGCAAATCTATCATATAGATCACGAAAAACGGTTAGCAGAAATTAAGTAGTTTCATATATTATCAAAAGCATAAACTAGATCATGGATTTTTTAATCTAATATGCCCCTCTCCACTAAATCATGCAATACTGTAATCCCAAAACAGAATACAAATATTTAATAATTAAATTAAATATAAATAGTGAAAGGTGGATCCCGTGAATATATTTCAGCTCACAGCAGAGGCAGCGGCACGTCTCGCCTACGTATATTCATCAGGTAGACAACTCATTTGTCAATCACTCAAAAATGACTCCTAAGTATCCGGTCCTGGCCGTTTCTCGTTGTCGTTGTCGCTGCGAAGGCAGGCCCACAAGGAGACGTACCAAGGTTATACTCGTCAATGATAAACTCAAGTTACTTACGTAATCCTGACAGCTAGGGCACGTTCAGAATTCCGCTTTTACTTGAATTTATATAGTATCAGATATACATCCGGTATAAATAAATCTTTATCGGCTACACCCTCACAGCAGAGGCACGGTCTCGGATGTAGTCACAAAGAGATATTCATAAACCGTATTGACAAGACGGACCATATAACATGCATCAAATACATAATTACATTTAAACCTTATTATTAGGGATTTTCCGCTAAGTGTCATACACCCTAAATCTAACCAGTTTAGATCCTAATAAGCATGCACAAAGTCAAGAAAACATGATTAAACATTGATTCAATGAAGGCTAATCATTTTAAGTGGCCTAGAATCAGACTCGCTCTGATACCATTTTGAAGGGGTTCTTTAGGGGGTGAATCCGGTAACGCAGCGGAAGCGGTGAAAATCCGATTTTCAGATTTCAAAAATTTTTCTCGGATAAATTAAATAAACATATTTATTTAATATTCCAATAATCAAATTATGAAAATAAATTCAATAAAACAATTTTAAGTGAATTTACCGAAATACCCTTGCTTTGTATTTTTGTCCGTTTTAGTCCGAAATTGATCCAATCAATTTTGAATGATTCTAAATCATTTCTAAGATGAACTTATGATGTTCAAAACATCAAAACACCAAAGCAACCAAAATCCCCAATTTTCCTTATCTTGGCCGAATGCACCATTTGGTGCCCAAGTTGATCATTTGGTCATTTCATGCTTCAAAACTCATCCAAATGAAATCCAATCAACATGAAACTTTGCATGCATCATATAAACACCCAAATGCTCAACATATATGAAAACCCCCAAATTTGGAATTAGTTAAAAACCCTAATTTTTCAATTTCCTCAAATTGGACAAATTAGACCAAATACATTAAATCAATTACTTTAATCATCATTCTTCCATCCAATCCAAGTCTCAACACAATGAAACAACTCAAGATCAAATCTAGGTCATTTAAGAGTGGGTCAATAACTCTAGATTAGCAACATGGTTTCATAAACCTTAAAAGAATCCTTACAACTACAATAGTCACAAGTTTCCTTCACCATACATGCTCAATACTTCTATCAAACTTCCACCAACAAAAACACAAAGAAATAAAGAAATAAAAAATCTAAGAACATCACATGTTGAAGCCTTGAACCTAAGGAACATATTCCTATCTTATAGTAAGTTGGAAAAACTTACTAAATTCCAAGCTATCTTTGATTTTGTCTTTCTTTTCTCAAGCTTCCTTTGCCTTTCTTCAATGGAGTTTATTTTGATAAAGTGTATTAGGTTTTTTTTTTTTTAATGAAATGAAAATGAAAAAAATTTATATTAAGGCAAAAATATGCCTTGGCCGAAATTGCATATACAAATGCAAGAAATTGTAATTTCAATTTCATTTCAATTATCATTATATCAACTTGCAACAAATATCTTATAAACTACTTTATTAGATATTTATTTTGGTCAACAAAAGCAACTAATGTCATTTACTTTAATTATCCTAATGTAAGATATTTATATTTTAATTAATTTAATCATTTAACAATTAAATAATTAATTAATTAATCAAATACAAATATATTAAATATATGTATAATATTTACATTAAATATTAAAAACATATATTCATTTAGGAAATAAGTCAAATAAATCATTTTGACTATTAATTAATGTGTATTTAAATTAATCAAGTATTAAATGTAAATACACAATAATTAAGGAATTACATTAGTCTCTTTAGCATGTATCTTGCGTTTAACCATTAAAAGACTTTATAAATAATCAATATTATTTATTTATTGCTCTCAAGTGCTCAAAGAGTATGTTACATTATTGAGACTCTATAGGTTCAGGTATATCCGTCACGAAATCTAATTTCGTGTCCATAATCTATCCACCCGTAGATTATGACGATCACGGACCTCTCTGTGGACAACAGGACCTGGGCGATGCCGTTTCTAGGCTCGCGGCACTAGTTGGGAAGTACTAGATAACATGGAGTCGCCACCCGGTGTGAACCGGGACAAAGGTTTAAGGCCGCACTCACCCCTCGCAAGGGAAGACCTCAAACCGTTGGGTTCGGAATGGTCCCTTACTCATGTCACTTGTAATGAAAGGATTTATGTAATAATTTAATCAAGCTTAAGTAACACTTATTTCTAAGAGTATCATGCTTCTAGATTCCCATACACTAAATAAAACTTATGCACACATTTCACATATATCTCACATTTAACAGTGCATGCTTAAAAGTATATCAAAGTAGCAACGAACATACAACTTCATTGCACATATTACATTAAATAAAACACAAGCGCACATATTAACCATACAAACATACATATGGGCATTTTTCCAGGTGGTACGTGGAATTGTATCCAAGTACAGACCGCACTACCGTCCATTCGGAATCGGCTACGGAATTTACGTCTGGGTTTCCATCCGATATACCGCAAGAATAGAATACTCAAATGTTATCATGACATAAGCATATGAATCGCAATACATTAACATATTTGTATTCATACATGTGGGGATAGCTACTAGGAGAACTATGCATGAAATCTAATGAAGAAGACTCAGTTCAGTGGGTGCGCGTTCGTAGCGTTCGAGAAACGCGTTGCGAACGGTAAACAGAAGGTTCGCGTTCGTGTAGCGTCCGAGAACGCGTTCGAACGGAACCAGACCTGATACATTATGAAACTAAGAAAGTGTGTGTGCGTTCGTGTAGCGTTCGTAAACGTGTTCGAACGGTAAACAGAAGGTTCGCGTTCGTATGGCGTTTGATACTGCGTGCGAACGGAAATGAAACAGAATGCTCTCGTTCGTATGGCGTTTGTTAACGCATTCGAACGGAAATGAAACAGAATACTCACGTTCGTTGGCATTTGTGAACGTGTTCGAACAGAAATAAGACCTGACGCATGACAAGGCAAAATACATGCGCATTCGAGTTGCATTCGTAAACGCGTTCGAACGGTAACAGACCTGAAGCATGAAATGGGACGCAATATATAAACGACAAAATAAAGGGGGCGCGGCGAAATACTGCCGTAAAGGTGGCCTTTTGGGGCTCTTGATCTCTCAAAGAGAGGACCTTTAGACCAACATACTAAGCCCATGCGCTCGACTGAATCATGCATACATAGAATGAAAAGCAATAATATTAAACATAGTGTGCCCGATTGAACGTATTTTGTATCCAACCGAACACACATCAACCGGCGCGGCAAAGCCTCGTGGTAAAGGGCTTTAGCCCCTCCCCATAGGGAATCTCACATCGCACTTACTAAGCCCATGCGCTCGGTTGAATCATGCATACGAAAATAAAGACAATCATATCAAACTAAGTATGTCCGATTGAACGTATTTCGCATTCAACCGAACACACATCAATCGGTGCGGCAGAGTATCGTGGTGAAGGATTTTAACCCTCCAATTAGGGAACCTTTCATCACACTTACTAAGCCCATGCACTCGATCGTATCATACGGGAATGAACAACATGCAGAATTTAAATGATGGGAATTAAATAAACCAAAGAAACACAAAACAAGAGAAGGTGCCGTTTACTCAAGTGGTACGTGGAATTGTGTCCCAAGTACAGACCGCACTACCGTCCATTCGGATTCGGCTACGGAATTTACGTCTGGGTTTCCATCCTATATACCACAAGAGACAACACTCTTCCATTCATCCAATACCCACAACACACATCATACACACAATAAATGCCACAAATACAGAAAATATAATCAAAAATAAATGACCAGAAATTAAATAAGAATAAGTGTGAAAGATACCCTCAGGTCTAACCTTTTAAGCTGTCTCTCGGACTCGCGTTCCACGAAGATCGAAAGGGGGTAAAGCTCCGCAACTTTTCTGGTTCACTGGTTTGCCTCTTCCTTCGCTGTTCGGCCACTCGAGCTACTGTTCCGACTCCGTTTTGCTGCTGTTTCCTTATGGTTTTGCTGCCGTTCCCTCTATGTTTTCTGCTTATTGTTGGTGGACTGTTTTGATGTTCTTTTTGGTGTGGTTATTTCAAGGATTGTAAGTGTCTTTTATGTTACTGTTTTAAGGGATTTTAAGGACTGTTTTGGGAGTGGTTTAGGCTGCTGTGTTTTGTGTGATTTTCGGTGGTTGTTAGGGGTTGTTTTGGTGTGATTTTCGGTGGTGTGGGGGTAAGGATCAAGGGAGTGATATGCTTGTGATGTCTAGGATTTCTTGCTATAATTCTTGTGTGAATTGTGTGTATGAGCTAGAGAGATTCGAGAGGAGGGATGGCTAGGTTAGGGGTTGTTTATAGAGAAGGGCTAGGGCTTCACCTTGTCTCACAAGGAAGAGATTTGCTTCCAAATTAGGAGAGATGAGAAAGGTATACACAAGATTGAGGGGGGACAAAATATTTTAAGTTAGGAAGTTGTAATATTTAATTTGTGTTGGTTTAGGAATGCAAATATTTTAGATTGGTAATTATCTTATTAGATTAGGAAGTCAAATATTTGATTAGCTTTGATTGGTTAGGATTGATTTTAATTAGGCATATCTTCTTTTTAGTTTTAGTATATAATATATTTGATTTATTTATATTAGGCATGATTTTATTTTATGTTTTATTTAATTGGTAAATGATTTAGATATTTTATTTAATGTTTAATGCTTAAATTAATATTTATTTATTTAATTTGGGATGTGTTTTATGGGCTTTGGGGGGCTAAATGGGCTGGGGTGCGAGGCTAGCAGCAAAACCAGAAATACCGGCTCCGTTCGAACGCCTAATCGAACGCGGCACGAACGTCCGCAATCTGCTTGTGGTTCGAACGAAGTAACGAACGCAGCACCAACGAAGACAGTGAACTTGTGGAATGAACTTGATGACATACTTATTCCGAATTTCCCCTTTCGACCTCCGTTTCCCGCAATATCCTTAGCTAAAAAGGTAGTGCCTCCAATTGAGACTCATCATCGGGTTTCACATGCGAAAATGCAATGCCTACAGTCGCCCCCACTTTGATGGGACTTGTGCAGTGTGTGACTTTGAACAATCCTATCAAAGTTATGCAATGCATTTTTACTTACCTGGCTCGGCTGCCGCCTCGAGTTGAGTTGATACTGCAGCGGACCTCGATCCTGGGACGCGTCCCAATAATTGCAACTGACAACAGGGGCACCTCGACCCTGGGCACTTCGACCCAACACCGCTGACTATAGGGACCTCGCCCTGGAACTGATGATGTAGTGGGCACCTCGACCCGGATCTACAACCGACAACGGGGGCACCTCGACCCTGGGCACCTCGACCCAACACCGCTGACCATAGGGACCTCGCCCTGGAACTGATGATGTAGTGGGCACCTCGACCCTGGGCACCTCGACCCGGAACTACAACCGACAATGGGGGCACCTCGACCCTGGGCACCTCGACCCAACACCGCTGACTATAGGGACCTCGCCCTAGAATTGATGATGTAGTGGGCACCTCGACCCGGAACTACAACCGACAACGGGGGCACCTCGACCCTGGGCACCTCGACCCAACACCGCTGACCAAAGGGACCTCGCCCTCGAAATGATGATGTGTCTTCCTACCTGGAAATGACATAATATGGGCCTCGCCCCCAAGCTGATATGGGCCTCGCCCCTTGGGACTCATCCCAAAAACTGAAATTACGTTGATGTTGCTTGGCTCATTCCTGCCGCTTTCTCCTTTCTTTGAACCTGCGAACACAAAACAGAAACAAGCACAAAGAGAATGCAATGTTACGTGTATGCATGAATGATTTTCCTATCCCGTTGGGTTAGATCCTCTGCCAATTCTCATGGTGACTGCTCAGTCTTCTCTCCCTCATGCAAAGTATTGCTTCAATCTGTCTATGTTGATCGGCTCGGTGAACTCGTTTCCTTCCAAGTCTGATAGCTTCACTGCTCCGTTTCCCATTACCTTTTGCACTATGTAAGGTCCTTCCCAGTTAGGTCTGAATTTTCCTCTCGGATTTGTAGTCGACGGCCTCGACTGCTTAAGTACCAAATCACCCTTTCTGATCTTGGTGGGGCATACTTTCTTATTGAATGCCCGGGCTAGTCTCTTCTGATACAACTGTATGTGATACAAAGACTTCGTTCTCTTCTCATCCAACAGTGCTAACTGATCAAATCTCTGTGCGGCCCATTCATGTTCTGGTAATTTTGCCTCTGCTAATACCCTCAGGGACTGTATTTCCATTTCAATTGGCAATACTGCTTCCATTCCGTAGACTAAGGAGTAAGGTGTGGACCTTGTTGCTGTTCTTACTGATGTTCTGTACCCCCACAAAGCATACGGTAATTTCTCGGCCCAATCTCTGCAATTCTCTGTCATCTTGGCTAAAATTGTCTTTATAGTCTTGTTGGCTGCCTCAACTGCCCCATTTGCCTGCGGTATGTACGGTGATGACTTGTGGTGGCCTATCTCATACCTCTGTAACATTGCCTTCGTCTCTCCTTGAAACTGGACCCCGTTGTCTGTCACTACATGATGCGGCATACCATACCGAAACGAGGTTCCGAGCTATGAACCTTGCCATCTGTTTCGCTGTAACATTACGGAATGATTCGGCTTCCACCCACTTCGAGAAGTAATCTACTGCCACTACTATGAAGCGATGCCCATTTGATGCATTTGGTCGAATTTCCCCAATCATATCAATCCCCCATGCTGAGAAAGGCCACAGCTCTGACAACCCGTCCAATTCTGTGTGCGGTAAGTGATTCAAATTACCATGTGCTTGACAGTCATGACAGTGATTTACCATCTTCGCGTAGTCTGTTTCCATCGTTGACCAATAAAAACCTTGTCTCACTATCTTGCGGGACAGATTCAACCCGTTCATGTGCGGACCACATACCCCGGCGTGTATTTCTTCCATTACATGTTGAGCTTCTTCCTTTCTTAAACACTTCAGCTGAATACCGTTTGCCTGCCTCTTGTACAGTTCCCCTCTCAAAGTCACATACTGGGAAGCTAACTTCTGAATGGCTATTCTGTCTTTTCTGCCCACCCCTTCCGGGAATTCACCATGTTCCAGATACCTCTGAATGTCATAATACCAAGGTTTACCGTCGTCAACCTCAACTTCCAGAATTCTTTCTATCTCATAAGCAGGTTTACTTGCTGTTGTCAGTACCAACGGTCTCATCACTAACTTCTCTGGATTTTCCCAAGTCGCTGCTAGTGTAGCCAATGCGTTTGCCATCTGATTCTCTTCTCTCGGTAGGTGCTGAAACTTACACTCGGGGATAACCAGTGCCAATTTTCTGAGGTGAAAAAGATAAGGCTTCAACCGTTCTTCTTTCAATTCCCATTCTCCTCGCATTTGCTGGACTACCAACATAGAATCTCCGTAGATTTCCATACTCCCGGCCTTCAAGGCTATCAATGCTGTCAAACTAAAAGCACATGCTTCATACTCGGCCATGTTGTTAGTCACTCTGAATGTCAATCTCTTGGCCAAAGGCAAAGTCTCTCCCTCGGGGGTCACTATCACGATCCCGATTCCGGCTCCCTTGTAATTCACTGCCCCGTCAAAATACATCTTCCATCTCTGAACTGTTATTGCTTGAGTCTCTTCATCTGGAAACTCAAACTTATACTGATCCCCCTCAACAGGTTGCAATGCCAGAAACTCTGCTACTGCTCGCCCTTTGATCACTTTGGAGGTGAGATACTCAATGTCGAACTCTGTCAGCAATACCAACCATCTGCCCAATTTTCCCACTAGTGAAGGCACTGAATGAAGATATTTCAGAGGATTCTCCTTTGCCACTACTGGATCTTGTATGACTGGAAATAATGCCGCAACTTTCTGGAAGCCCATACCACTGCAAGACATATCTTCTCAACTTCCTGATACCGAGCCTCATACGGAAGCAGCTTCTTACTCAGATAATACACTGCATGTTCTACCCCTGTCTCATCTGCCTGTACCATCATAGCCCCCAGTGCTTCTGATTCTATAGCCAAATACAATATCAAAGGTCTGCCCGGTCTCGGAGGTTTCAATACAGGTGGCTTTACCAAGTACTCTCTGATTCTGTCGAAAGGCGGTTTGACACTGTTCATTCCATCTCACTGGCTGATCTTTTCTCAACAGTTTGAAGATAGGCTCACATACCGATGTCAACTTGGCAATAAAACGACTGATGTACTGAATCTTCCCCAAGAATGCTCTGACTTCCTTTTCTGTCTTCGGTGCAGGCATTTCTGTGATTGCCTTGATCTTTTCGGTTTCTACCTCTATTCCGTCCATTCCCACTGTATGACCAAGCAATTTCCCTGATGTCACCCCAAACACACATTTCTTGGGGTTAAGCCGCAGGTTATATCTGTCAACTCTCTGAAGGAACCTTTCCAATGCCTCAATATGCCCAACTCCTGTCTCTGATTTCACCATCATGTCATCCACATACACCTCAATCTCTTTGTGCATCAAGTCATGGAAAAGTGTAGTGGCCATCCGCTGATAAGTAGCTCCTCTGCTTCTTAAGCCCAAATGGCATTACCTTGTAACAATAGGTTCCCCACTCGGTAACAAATGCTGTCTTGTGTTTATCTTCCTCAGCCATGAGAACCTGATTGTAACCTGAAAACCCATCTGCAAACGAATACATAGCGGATAAAGCCGCGCTATCAACCAGAACATCTATATGCGGCAAAGGGAAATCATCTTTCGGACAAACTTTATTGAGATCTCTGTAGTCTACATACATTCTGACCTTCCCATCTTTCTTCGGCACCGGTACTATGTTAGCCAACCATTCAGGATACTTTACCACTTCCAAGAACCCCATATCTATCTGTTTCTGAACTTCCTCTCTGACTTTCTCAGCCCATTCTGGTCTCATCCGTCGGAGTTTCTGCTTTACTGGCCTCATATTCGGATAAGTTGGTATTGTGTGCTGGGCAATGTTTCTGTCTACCCAAGGCATGTCCTCATAGGACCAAGCAAATACTTTGGCATATTTGTGTTGGTTTCTATTAAGGTCCCGGATCGATTATAAGCATGAAAAACATTGCGAATACATATCGACGAAGTTGCGGAATACTCACATCGATCGGTTGAGACGATTTGAAGACGAATGAAGCCAAAAACGCTCACTGGTTTGGCGCCACTGCTATGCCAGAATTCTTCACTGGTTTGGCAGTTTTGGATCCAAATTTGAAGCTCCAAACTTCGTCGATTGGATCCCGCCTCATGGGTGAACCTCCCTAACACCTTCGCAAGTCCCGTAAGTGTGCTAGCACTTGAGTTTTTGCCACAAAAACTCACTCATTGCTCCCTTGAAGCTCACGGCAGTGAGCTGTGAAGAAGAAAGGAATGAAGCCCCTTGGGCGTGAATTGTGAGAGAGAGATGGAGGAGAGAAAAATGTGTATTAGTTGATAAAATATTTTCCAAAATCCTCTATATATTTTCCAAGAAAATACAAAGCATTTACCATTTTATTTATCAAATAAAATCAAATGGAAATGGTTTTCTCAACCACCAACACTATTCCAACAACTTACATCACTATTCATTACTTTAATAAAGTGATGTAAGTCTTTGTCAATCAATCAATCACATCAATCAATACATCACTCAAAGTGACATTTGATTTGACGCTTGATGTGACGAATGATTTGACGCTTGATGTGACTTGCGTCGCCGCACTCGAATTCGAAATATGAATGCGCTCGCAATCACACTCGGCTCTCGGGTTCGCTAATTCCAATTAGCGAGTTTTCCGTTGCGTCGTAATTAAATGATTACGCCTAGCGAATTCACTATTCACATCGCTAACGAATTAATTCTAAATTAATTCGTTCGCCCGAATTAAAATCCAATTTCAATTCCGCGTCGAAATCTAATTTCGTTTAATATATCCAATATATTAATTTACCGATTAATTCCAATTAATCATTCTCTCTCTTTAGACGATATTTTATCCCAGATAAAATATCTCCGTAATTAATCCTAGATTAATTTTCTCTTTCTTCTATATTCCCAGATTATTAATGAGTGCGAGTTATGCGTCATCGGTGCATTATCGGGAAGCGACCCATGAGATCCCCGGATAATTCGGTAGTAAATACGGTCATCGGAGTATCCGAATCACGTACGTACCAAGTACTACGTTCTACCGATTTACGAGACAAGATCGGCTTCTAGCAAAGCACGAAGTCTATCCAATTATCAGGTCATATTCATCTAAGAATATTTAAGATCTATATCAGGCGTAGTATACCAAGTATCGTGTATATCGGCCCAGTATCGGATAGTCACGTGCTAGGGCTGGGGCTGGATAAGTGTCTGCCCCGTCTGAAGCACATATCGGATGTCTGGTAACTAGTCTCTATAATCGGATATACATGACCTTGTCATAATATCCCGATGGCCGGCCAGCACTTAAGAGCACTAATACCGTATACTGCATGACATCATCTCCACTATGACTGCAGTGATACTTCCGTCTTGACATCACACCCAATACTCTACGATTCTCAATATACCCAGCATTGGCGTACACAGAACCGGTTAGAGTCCTAGACGTCCTCAACCAAAGTATATTGATTGTCGTAAGCATTAGCGGTGCAAGTCTCAGGTTAAGACCATACACACCTACCCTGATGTCGGACTCCCATAGACACATAGTCATAATACCAATGGGATTCCGAGGGGTCTATCTAGAGCGAAGCTGTTTCCCGTACCATCGGTGAAACACAACCTCCTATCGCACTTGCATGAGTATCCAATACCCAAATATATGAGAACTATGCTGTTGTGCCCTCACAACGCGCACAAGTGCAATACTAGCCTATTCTGCATTATCGATGTCCAGTCTCGATAATACTACGACTAGGGATATTTAATGATTAATCCTTCGTGGACTGATACTGTCTCATATCATCTCAATCCAGGAACTAATCATATGGACCTCTCTTCATTTATATATCTGAGGTGATCTAATCACAATGATGAGAGTGCAATTTCCTTGTCACATAGTTAATTTGTACAACAACACTATGGTCTGTACAAATAGTGACGCTATGGGTCATATTATCCAACAATCTCCCACTTGGCACATAGCCAGTCACTCAAGTGTCCCACACCCGAACTATGTACGGTTCACTCAAATGCTGAGGAAAGGTTTTCGTCAGCGGATTTCCATGATTATCGTCTGACGCGATTTATACGATATCATCACATCGCCATGAGTATGATCCGAACGAATCAGATGAATATAGAAGTATATATCTGGATCGTCGATGAGACCTTTTAATTCTTTAGCCTTGTGCTGACGCCTAGCTCAGCTGCTAACAGAACTATATCTAATCTAATTAGATTTATTATCGACCCAAATGGCTTCTATTGCTGCCTCAGCCGCAGCAATAATCCGCATTTGTTGTTTATTCGGCAACAGTATCTTGCTCGGAAGATTTCCAGCTCACTGTCCCGTTATTCAAACTTTATAGTACCGCAGTATTTAACTGTTTGGAAACTTGCGGTAGTGATCCCAGTCACTTCAAGTTCTCCTTCTCCATAGTTTAAGACAGCATCTTTAGTTCTCTAAGATACTAACAGATGTTCTTTAACTTCAATCCAGTGACCATCACTTGGATTGACCTGATTGTGACTCCATATGCTCGAAGCGTATGAGACACCAAATCAAGTACATTTTAAATGTACAATTTCCCAGAGAGTGTTAACAACTCCAAATCTATCCCAGTAGATCTTTATTCCTTGAATAAAGGTTGTTACTCCCCAGAATTCTACGGAGAATTTCTATGAAAGCCAAGCTTCACCAATTGCTTTATGGGAATTTCATTATCAGTGCTCTCCCACTAACCTCCTTATATACACAAGAATCATTTCGTTTTGAATCAAATCATTAACCATTATGATTATTTCAAAACGACAGTTCCAAAAACCTTATGCTTGCTTCAATCCAAACATGGATCGAATAACCCGCAAACATTGTTTGTCGGTTATACAAAATCGTCAGGATGTTGTAAGCATCCTCCAAGAGGTTTCCTTTTCAGGAAAGCGATTTTGATCATTAACTGACACATTTCATAAATGAAATATGCAGTATCTACAAGCATCTTCAAAATGGATTTCCATGGCAACAGGTAAAAGGTTGAACCGTAATCAACACAATGTTGATAACGATACCTTTCCGTCAAAAGCCTAGCTTTGTACGTTGGTGTTGCCATCCATGTATGTCTTCCTTGAAGACGTTACTGTACCAATAGGCATAATGCCTTGCGGTACAACAACTAGTATCCAAAATAGTTGTTATACATGGAATCCATTTCGGACTCATGGCACTTTGCCATAATAGGGAGTCGATACCTTGTATCATTTCCTCGTACGTAGTCGGTTGGTATACCTCCATAAGATTTACATCTTTAAGGGGTTACATCAAAACCCATACCCCAGGTTGTTTCCTGATTCTCTCCGATCTACGCGGTTCTTGTGTATTTGAAGATTAATGGTTTAGTTTCATCCTTGATGAACTATATGTGTTCCATTAAGGACTTCGTGCCTTGAATAGTATTACTCCGATTTTCATCGAGTATCACTATTCTCCCACTGACCACTGCATATCGGTGTTCCTCTTAGGAAAACCGCATGGCGAGCAACAATCACATTGTTCTCTTGTGAGATATATATAAGTACTATACTTATGGTTTTCCCTAGGATAACCTATATTTGGCACTTGTCCAATTTGGGTTCTTAGTTTGGTATCATCCAAACGTTATGCCTGGCATACCCAAATTATTAGGAATGAGAAACCATGTTTCTTTCCTGTTCATATCCTATATGACATCTGTCAAACAGATTTATATGGAACCTTATTCTAAATAAGTTTTGCATGACTGTTAATTATTCGTGAAATAGATCAGCCGACTCGTGACTATAAACCTTATCATGTCCAACAAAATTCGGTTTTCTTCGGACACACCGTCTAACTAACGTGTCTCGGGAGGAGTCCTCATCTGAAAGAATACTATACTCTTTCATGTATATTTGAAACTTACTGCTTAAGTATTTTCCATTACGGTCTTACCGTGACTGCATAATACTATAGTCGATCTGTTTTATCTACTTCGTGTCGAAACTCTAAAAGTTCCCGATTTGTGTTCTTCAAAAGAAACACATAACCATAACGTGATGCCACATCCGTTAAGGTCACGAAATATTCATGTTCACATCTAGCCTAGCTAGATATGGGCCCACTAACTTCACAATGAATAGGGCTAACAGATCGATGGCATTTTCACTATTACCAAGTAAATAGTGTTTTAGGTACTTTACCAATAAACTAGATTCGTAGACTTTATTTGAATAGTCAAATCAGTCCTAGTACCCACTATTCAAAAGTGTGGATATACGAGTCTTGTATAATTGTGTCCCAGACAACAATGCCACAAATAAGTCTCTATTGATCAAATCAATTTGAGCTATTTATTTGTCATTTTATATGTTTTGAGATTTTAATTATATTCAAAATATAATTCTGTTATTCACATCTAATGTGTTTATCTTAATATCATCTTTATATAATGAAACACTTAGTGTTCTAGAATATAAAGGTTTATCCACAATGGATTAAACACTGATATAGAGATAATGTCTCTAGTCAAACTAGTTACATTATAACAGTTCCTAATTTAAGTACACACCCGAAGGGTAGTTCCTAAACTTAGGTATCTACGGTCGAAATAGCGACTTTCGTCCGTTTCCGATTCGCAAACAATCTCAGCTTGAAGTCAGTATCCTGCTCAAAGCAGATTCTGAACATCAATACATATATTTTATGTACCACACTAAGTATTTAAAATCTAATTTCAATACTAGTAGTGAACATAACTTTGACAAACATTTTTAAAGTAAGAGCCTTGCCCTTTCTTTAATTCCTTCGTGTCTGCCATATCAAATGGTAGTCACTTTGGGATATGTCAATTATCCTTTTCAATATTTCAGGAACCTTAGGCCAAGCCTTGGGTTGTTTAGAATATCGAAACGATGTACACCTCGTGCTACATGCCCAATTGCAAACTTTGAACTTTTCACCTCTAGAATAGTCAATTAATTCTCAAAGAATTATTTATTGCAATTTTAATACTTATTAAATCTAAAATTAGATTTATGACAAGTATATTAAATTAAGCACTAAAGTCATCATCACATAAATCTTCCAAAGATTTTATGCTCTACTTTATTTTGCTTAATTTTGGGCTTAAGGTATAATAAGTTATTTTATCAAATAAAGTAACCTATTATTTATTCCCAATTTGAAAATTAAATCATTTAAAATATTTTAATCCCAGATTATATTTTAAATATCCAACTTTTCAATTTTATCTTGATTACAATAGTCCAACTATTTAATCAACGATTAGTGGTACTATATATATTATAATGATTATAATAGTCCAACTATATAATCAAATATAATCAAATTAATTAACCTCAATTACATTGATTACTATAATCCAATTATAAAATCAACTGTAAACTGAAATTAATTAATTCAAATATATTGATTAATATAATCCAATTATATATATCAACTATAATACAGTCCAACTGTTTATTAAAACAACATTAAATATTAGTCCAAACTAATACTTTTAATATATGACGAGTGATATTTGTTTGAGCGCGTATGGCGAGTAATTGAACGAATATTGCAAATTCAATTCTTGCCTCCCACTATTTTTCGTCGAGCCTCTAACCCTCTGTCAAGTACTCGGGAAACCGTGTTTCCTAGTGGGCTAGGATCCCGTTAAATATCACACAATCTTGACTTTGGCCAACAAATTGTATGATAATTAACTAGGTAGATCTCTAAGATCAATTGGATCTAATCCAATTCCTAGATCCAGTAGGTGGACATCCAAGTCCGAAACATATATCTTATATATGCCTATATATCCAATATATACCCTAACCTTTTTCCTCTGAATCAACTAGGCCTTGGCTTTGGCACAACAAACCTGATGATCCCAGTCAAGCGCGGACCCATTGACCATGGAAGCTTCGTAATCAATGTCGATGGACAAGAAGTGGTCTTGACTTTGGCCAACAAACCACAACTTGGACAAGACACCAATATGGAACAAAGCCTTGTGATTCAAACACATCTTCGACGGACAGGGGCTTGACTTTGGCCAACAACCCATGCCAATCTCGGATCTTGAGTAAGAATCACTCAATGGAAGGAAAAGACGCATGATATTTGATGAGGGCTTTTCGCGTGCAAATTGGCTACCAATTTCATTATCTTTGTTAAGGTCTCATCATCATACACCCTTAAACATGCATTCTAAATACATAATAAAGCGAGTATGAAAATAAATAATAATGATATGCGGATGGATACTTAACACATTGATCCTAGATCAAATCTCTCCATTTCTCACTCAAGCTAGCACTTGTATTACTTACTACCCGTTACACTACACTTCTAAAGAAACCTCATTTACATTGAGGGGAATAGGTGAGAAGAGAATACAAAGAGAATAAGGTGATAAGGCGGACACGCAGGTCCAATTTAATAAATCGAATTTATTACAACAATTTCCAAAATTGCCCCACCGACTAATATCCATCCGATATACATTATTCATTCATCACAACCACGTATTCACACATAGCATGCTATCAATCAATCTAATCAAATTAATTAATCTGATAATTATGTTCATCCAATGTTCAAACAACGATTTGATTTTGCTCGAGTCAAACTCGTTTTGCGAATAAGTACTCAAAGTACGAATTCTTGAATTAAATTAAACTACATAATTAAATCCAATTTAACATGTATTTAATAGTAATTCACTATTCAATTCCAAATTAAATATTACACTTTATTTAATAAACCTTTAACGACTTAAATTTCAAATTTAATCGCTTCGGGTCTCAAAGCCCGATTAACGTCCAACGTCAATTAAATTCAAGTCTAATGGGCTTTATTAATTTCTTTAAGGCGTGGGCTTCGGCAACCAAAGCCCAATCAAGGAGTAACCCCCCATAAGCCTAGAATCAATTTAGGCCCATTAGGCCCAATTAAACTTTAAAGGTTTATAAGTCGCATTTGGGCTTAACGGAAGTGGCTTTGGGCCCAATTGGATCCAATCCATTTGGCCTAAATCCAACTTTGTACAACAAAGCCCAATAAGCCCATTTACAACATAATAAGCCCAAATCCAATTTAAGGCCTAAATAACTAAATTACATGAATCCAATTCCGCAATTTAATTACCTAAAGTGCATTACATGATTAATCACCCAAATCAATATTTCCAAAACATGAAATAGTCCAATTAATCATGCTCATTATCATCATCACATGTCCAACACATAAATGAAAAAATCAAACCCATTACATGCTTTTAAGTCTCGGCCAAGGAGGGATTTTGTGTCCGATTTGGTTTCAATCCAATCGAACCCACAATCGACATCAAATCACCATCCTAAATGATTTCCAATACATCCAATGTTCAAAAATCAAAAATCCAAGACTAAATAGGGCATGTTACATTCGGCCACCATAAGCATTTTGGGGATTTTGTTCAATTCAAAATTAAATCCAATTCAATCTTAAATTAACATCATCCAACATCATTACAACTCATCAAATGAATCAAAATGAAAAATTCCAAGAATTCCAAAATACATTACATTCGGCCAACATCAATATTTTGGGGAAAATTATTCCAAATCAATTTTCATGAAATTGATCCAATCAACTTTCAATACAAACACATTTAAGCATATTCATCAATCCAATTTCACAAAATCATGCTCAAATTCAATTTGCCCAAATTTTAATCCCTAAAATTTTCATGCTCAAACCTAGGCTCTTGATGCCATTGTTAGTTTCTATTAAGGTCCCGGATCGATTATAAGCATGAAAAACATTGCGAATACATATCGACGAAGTTGCGGAATACTCACATCGATCGGTTGAGACGATTTGAAGACGAATGAAGCCAAAAACGCTCACTGGTTTGGCGCCACTGCTATGCAGAATTCTTCACTGGTTTGGCAGTTTTGATCCAATTTGAAGCTCCAAACTTCGTCGAATGGATCCCGCCTCATGGGTGAACCTCCCTAACACCTTCGCAAGTCCGTAAGTGTGCTAGCACTTGAGTTTTTGCCACAAAAACTCACTCATTGCTCCCTTGAAGCTCACGGCAGTGAGCTGTGAAGAAGAAAGGAATGAAGCCCCTTGGGCGTGAATTGTGAGAGAGAGATGGAGGAAGAAAATGTGTATTAGTTGATAAAAGATTTTCCAAAAACCTTTATATATTTTCCAAGAAAATACAAAGCATTTACCATTTTATTTATCAAATAAAATCAAATGGAAATGGCTTTCTCAACCACCAACACTATTCCAAACACTTACATCAACTATTCATTACTTTAAAAAGTGATGTAAGTCTTTGTCAATCAATCAATCACATCAATCAATCACATCACTCAAAGTGACATTTGATTTGACGCTTGATGTGACGAATGATTTGACGCTTGATGTGACTTGCGTCGCCGCACTCGAATTCGAAATACGAATGCGCTCGCAATCACACTCGGGCTCGGGTTCGCTAATTCTAAATTAGCGAGTTTTCCGTTGCGTCGTAATTAAATGATTACGCCTAGCGAATTCACTATTCACGTCGCTAACGAATTAATTCTAAATTAATTCGTTCGCCCGAATTAAAATCCAATTTCAATTCCGCGTCGAAATCTAATTTCGTTTAATATATCGAATATATTAATTTACCGATTAATTCCAAATTAATCATTCTCTCTCTTTAGACGATATTTTATCCCAGATAAAATATCTCCGTAATTAATCCTAGATTAATTTTCTCTTTCTTCTATATAATCCAAGATTATTAATGAGTGCGAGTTATGCGTCATCGGTGCATTATCGGGAAGCGACCCATGAGATCCCCGGATAATTCGGCAGTAAATACGGTCGTCGGAGTATCCGAATCACGTACGTACCAAGTACTACGTTCTCTACGATTTACGACGACAGAGATCGGCTTCTAGCAAAGCACGAAGTCTATCCAATTCTCCGGTCATATTCATCTAAGAATATTTAAGATCTATATCAGGCGTAGTATACCAAGTATCGTGTATATCGGCCCAGTATCGGATAGTCACGTGCTAGGGCTGGGGCTGGATAAGTGTCTGCCCCGTCCGAAGCACATATCGGATGTCTGGTAACTAGTCTCTATAATCGGATATACATGACCTTGTCATAATATCCCGATGGCCGGCCAGCACTTAAGAGCACTAATACCGTATCCTGCGTGACATCATCTCCACTATGACTGGAGTGATACTTCCGTCTTGACATCACACCCAATACTCTACGATTCTCAATATACCCAGCATTGGCGTACACAGAACCGGTTAGAGTCCTAGACGACCTCAACCAAAGTATATTGATTGTCGTAAGCATTAGCGGTGCAAGTCTCAGGTTAAGACCATACACACCTACCCTGATGTCGGACTCCCATAGACACATAGTCATAATACCAATGGGATTCCGAGGGGTCTATCCAGAGCGAAGCTGTTTCCCGTACCATCGGTGAAACACAACCTCCTATCGCACTTGCATGAGTATCCAATACCCATATATGAGAACTATGCTGTTGTGCCCTCACAACGCGCACAAGTGCAATACTAGCCTATTCCGCATTATCGATGTCCAGTCTCGATAATACTACGACTAGGGATATTTAATGATTAATCCTTCGTGGACTGATACTGTCTCATATCATCTCAATCCAGGAACTAATCATATGGACCTCTCTTCATTTATATATCTGAGGTGATCTAATCACAAATGATGAGAGTGCAATTTCCTTGTCACATAGTTAATTTGTACAACAACACTATGGTCTGTACAAATAGTGACGCTATGGGTCATATTATCCAACAATTTGAATCCCAACACTTCTTGTAGTTCTCCCTCTCTTCGGAGGTTACTACTTCACTTGCAATCAAAATTTCTTTTTGGGGTTCTCAATGTGTAACCCAATTTAAATGCAATAGTTCTGGCTGAACATGTCAAATATGCCTTGATTCACTGCAGAGTGGATGGAATGACTCGGCAAGTAAGCAAAAGAAAGTCTTTATTATTGGATAATGCGAGGACATCAATAATTCAGGAAGGTAATGTCTTCATCATCTATAGACACTTCTTCTTTGCAATCAGGTCTTCCTCAGGCTTCTCATCTTCTTCCAGAGTCAGGTTCTCTAACTTCATCAGCTCTTCTTCCCAAATCTCTGTTTCCTCAGCTTTTTCAGTCAGTGGCTTCTCACCCAACAAATCCTGGAAGATCTCAAACCCAGGTACAACAATCCCATTGACTTCCACAGTTTCAGGCTCCCCTTGATATCCTGAAGCTTTCACAAAGCACTCCATCAGCCTCAGGCCCTTTTTCTTGACCTTTGGCTTTTCTTCGTCAGATCTGTACCCCAAACCTTTCCGAGTAGTCTGTCCTCTGAAATCTGGCAATTTTGAACCTTTTCCCGGCTCAAACTTCATCTTCTCCATAATCCTAGGCACCCCAGGATCCACCCATTCCTCGAAGGTAGCTGACACCTGAAACCTTGTGAAAGGTTGTATCTCCAAGGCAGCCACGGCATTATCTAACTCAGCCCGGATGGTAACAACTTCTCCCTCATACGGGAATTTGATCATCTGATGCAAAGTGGAAGGCATGCCCCCAAGTTTGTGAAACCAAGGCCTTCCCAACAATAAGGCAAAAGTGGCTGGGATATCCAGCACTGTGAACTCAACCTCATCTTCAATTGGTCCTACCTTAACCATAGCCACAAAGGACCCTCAACTCCCCTTTTACTGTCATCATAAGCTTTAATAGTCATACTGGAGGGGTCCAAGTCTGTTGCTTTCATACCCAATCTTGCCAGAATTTTCAACACGGGCACACATTGATGGATGAACCGTCATCCACCATCACCATGAAGTTTTCTTGCCCCTCACCTCGGCCCTGATAAATAGAGGCCTGTTATGATTTCTTTCCCTCCACCGGGAGTTCATCCTCAGAAAAGGATATCTGCAAAGCTTCTTTCTGAACTGACCCAACAAACATTGCGGGGTTAGCATCCTCTGGTACCACAATCTTGCTCAAGGCCTCAACCATAGCCTGCCTATGTTCCGAGATGCACATAACAGTTCCCAGATACTCACTTGTGCTCTAGTCTTCCTCAATTGCCTCAACACTATATCACCTTCAGTATTTTCTGCAGTCTCAACCACTTCTCTACCATCTGTCAAGGCTTCTTTACCCTTTTTCTTTGTTCGCCATATCATTGTAAAAACGACCGCTACGTGTCATTCCCCTCACTTCTTTCCTCATCACTGCTAGAGAAATCAAGCCAAAAGTTTTTTTCCCTGCTCAAACTCATCCTCGCAATAGTACTATCCCAGATTCCCAGGCAAAAGGCTTGAGGGTGAAAGGATTTTAGGACAGGTCTTCTGGGAGGCCAGAATTGATCATGTAGGCTGGTGGTGGTACGGCACGGTAGTTGGGTAAGGGGTTTCTGTGTGTGTCAGGCTGTTCTGTTTCTGGGTTTTCTGGGGGGGGTATTTTCTTGGAGTCTATTAGGTCTTGGATTCATGGCGGAGTCGGGCGCAATTGTCGGTTCATGGCCTTTTTTGTTGGTGGAAGTGGCAGTAAAGGCTTAGGTTATAATGTGATGGTAGGGGATTGGGTAATGGTTTGGTATCCAAGGGTTTTAAGAGCCCTTGCCTCTTCAATTTCTCCAGCACCTTAGACAGGGGCCTTCCCAAGTTGGAAAACTGCCTGTTCCGGATAGCAGCAATTTCAGCAGAAACGGGCTTTGTTCTCGATGTTCCCCCAATGGGCCTCCTGTTCAGACCATAGAATTTTCTATTCTCTCTCGGCCTCTTCTTCCTTAATATCCATGACAGTTTCCTCAACTGCCGAAAGTCCGCAATCATGGAGGTCATCCTCCTCAACTTGCCGTAAATGGAGGGCTTGGTGCCCTTGATAATCATCTTGATCTGATCTTCTCCGAAGGCCTAGTCTGCATTTTCAGTAACTGACCCCTCCACCGGTCCACATACACCTTAAATTCTCCTCCGCTTTCTGCTTAACATTCTCCAGATCACGGAGTGACAAATCAATCTCCAAGTCAGTGACATATTGCTTCAGGAAAGCATCGGCCAACTCCCTCAATCTTCCTTTACTTTCTTCTCCAAACTGTGGTACCATACCACGGGAGCTCCTTCCAGCGACATTCCAAACATTTTCTGTACCTGGCGCTGAGATAAGCCAACTGAACTCATGACTGATACAAACTGTCGGAGATGCACCCTCGGATCCCCATTCCCGTTGAACTTAGCCATATCCGGCATCTTGAACTGTGCCGGCAGCTGTTCCTCAAAAGTCAATGTGTCATAATCCAGCAAAATCCTCATCTTACCCCTCATCTTGCGGGTAACCGACTCAACCTGATCCCAAAGTTTCTGTAACTCTGCCTGAGACCCAGATACTCTGCCCGCTGCATATTCTGCCATATCATCAAAAGTGGGGGTATCATCCCCTAATGTTCGGAGGTTCCTCTGGTCTTGCATCCCCAGAACTACCCCCAGCACGAGACCCGGCTATACCAGCCACAGCAGTAGTCAAAGCCTGCAACTGTTCAGTGACTTTGGCGAGACTGTTCTCTAACTGATCCATACGGGACACCTCATTATCGGATTCACTCATACTTGTTCTTTTAGTGAGCCTTGTCCCTCTCTAACCCAAACGATATCTATGTTGTCTTTTTGAGACATAGACGGTGTTAACATGATATATGGATGCATGAGGTGCATGAGATGCATGTAACATATAACATACTAAATTAAATTCTCAAACAAATCGGCCTATTATCATTTTAGAAGCTTTTGGGACAATTGTCATAAGAGTGAACCCGTCCCAGTTTAAATGGCCCAACGAGTTCATGTCTTATGGCAAAGAGCCCAACTAAATCCAAATGATAATATTCCGAACACAAGCACAAGGTGGTCCACCAACACTTAGACGCTTTTGGTCCAATAGTCATGAAATACATCCTTGTCCCAGTTTAAATGGCCCACAAGCCCATATCCCATGACAAATGGTCCCAATGGATCCAAACGAAGATGTTCCCAAACACAATCATAGAGGGAGATAATGCAAACATGACATAATAATTTTTACATAATGGCCCATCAACATTTCAGAAGCCTTGGGCCTAATAGTCATATAGTACAAACTTGCCCCAGTTTAAATGGCCCAGCAAGCCCGCATTTCTGACAATAGTCCAACTGCACCCAAATGAGGATGGTCCATAAGCACATTCTCAAGGAAATAAGTGTTACTTTAACCATACAAACCGGTCTAAGGGGTGGATTTGCAAGAGTATGGACAAAGGCTCTCACTGGCGAAGGATAGCCCACAACTAGGTCTCCCCACTCAAGGGTTCAAGTGACCAAGTGAGCGCATCCCTTTTTATACACTAAGGTACGTGCCAATGAGCTATGGTGTGTGACGGACTTTCAAATGGATTTTCCCGTTGTAGATTCCCCAGAGGGAAGGTGGAGCGATGCTCACTTAAGTACCCAAAGCCTCTTAGGCTCTTATCGCTTGGTGTCAGGAATAAACAACGAGTCCTCCAAATTAGTCCATCACAAAGGCTACGAGTAGATGGCCATATAGTAGTAGATAGGTGCCTCACAGCGTCCTTCTAGAAAGGTAGTGAGTGAAGGAAGACACCAAACCATTACCTAGCCTCAAAGTGCCCTTGATTAAAACCCCCACTTATCCACTATAGACATGGCCAATTAAAAACATAAATCCACTCATTACAAGACAATATTTCGGGGCCAATTCTCTATCCCCAGTGGAGTCGCCGCCGACTGTGGACAACAGGACCTGGGCGACGCCGTTTCTAGGCCTCGCGGCACTAGTTGGGAAGTACTAGATAACATGGAGTCGCCACCCGGTGTGAACCGGGACAAAGGTTTTAAGGCCGCACTCACCCCTCGCAAGGGAAGACCTCAAACCGTTGGGTTCGGAATGGTCCCTTACTCATGTCACTTGTAATGAAAGGATTTATGTAATAATTAATCAAGCTTAAGTAACACTTATTCTAAGAGTATCATGCTTCTAGATTCCCATACACTAAATAAAACTTATGCACACATTTCACATATATCTCACATTTAACAGTGCATGCTTAAAAGTATATCAAAGTAGCAACGAACATACAACTTCATTGACATATTACATTAAATAAAACACAAGCGCACATATTAACCATACAAGCATACATATGGGCATTTTTCCAGGTGGTACGTGGAATTGTATCCCAAGTACAGACCGCACTACCGTCCATTTGGAATCGACTACGGAATTTACGTCTGGGTTTCCATCCGATATACCGCAAGAAAGAATACTCAAATGTTATCATGACATAAGCATATGAATCGCAATACATTAACATATTTGTATTCATACATGTTGGGATAGCTACTAGGAGAACTATGCATGAAATCTAATGAAGAAGACTCAGTTCAGTGGGTGCGCGTTCGCAATAGCGTTCAAGAACGCGTGCGAACGGTAAACAGAAGGTTCGCGTTCGTGTAGCGTCCGAGAACGCGTTCAAACAGAACCGGACCTGATACATTATGAAACTAAGAAGTGCGTGTGCGTTCGTGTAGCGTTTGTAAACGCGTTCGAACGGTAAACAGAAGGTTCGCGTTTCGTATGGCGTTTGAATAACGCGTGCGAACGGAAATGAAACAAATGCTCTCGTTCGTATGGGCGTTGGTTAACAAGCGTTCGAACAGAATGAAATAGAGTACTCACGTTCGTGTGGCGTTTGTGAACGCGTTCGAACAGAAATAAGACCTGACGCATGACAAGGCAAAATACATGCGCGTTCGAGTTGCGTTCGTAAACGCGTTCGAACGGTAACAGACCTGATGCATGAAATGGGACGCAATATATAAACGACAAAATAAAGGGGGCGCGTTCGAATTTTACGTCTAGGATTTCTTGCTTGCTATAATTCTTGTGTGAATTGTGTGTGTATGAGCTAGAGAAATTCGAGAGGAGGATGGCTAGGTTAGGGGTTGTTTATAGAGAAGGGCTAGGGCTTCACCTTGTCTCACAATGAAGAGATTTGCTTCCAAATTAGGAGAGATGAGAAAGGTATACACAAGATTGAGGGGGGACAAAATATTTTAAGTTAGGAAGTTGTAATATTTAATTTGTGTTGGTTTAGGAATGCAAATATTTTAGATTTGGTAATTTCTTATTAGATTAGGAAGTCAAATATTTGATTAGCTTTGATTGGTTAGGATGATTTTAATTAGGCATATCTTCTTTTTAGTTTTAGATATAATATATTTTGATTTATTTATATTAGGCATGATTTATTTTATGTTTTATTTAATTGGTAAATGATTTAGAATTTTATTTAATGTTTAATGTTTAAATTAATATTTATTTATTTAATTTGGGATGTGTTTTTGGGCTTTAGGGGGCTAAATGGCTGGGTGGCGAGGCGAGCAGCAAAACCAGAATTACCACCGGCTCCTTCGAACGCCTAATCGAACGCGGCACGAACGACCCCGCAATCTGCCTGAGGTTCGAAACGAAGTAACGAAATGAAGCACCAACGAAGACAGTGAAACTTGTGGAATGAACTTGATGACATACTTATTCCGAATTTCCCCTTTCGACCTCCGTTTCCCGCAATATCCTTAGCTAAAAAGGTAGTGCCTCCAATTTGAGACTCATCATCGGGTTTCACATGCGAAAATGCAATGCCTACATTCTCTTCATTTATATATCTATGGTGATCTAATCACAAATGATGAGAGTGCAATTTCCTTGTCACATAGTTAATTTGCTACAACAACACAATGATCTGTGCAAACAGTGACGCTATGGGTTATTTTGTCCAACATAAGATACTTCCCACCTATTCTAAGTTGCACAATATGTTTGCTGACGGCTCAAGATGACATGAAAAGAATAGTTATGCTTTCATGGTCACTGGTGCTTCTTCTTCTGGACTTTCTCAGGATTCTCAAAAGCCGGCTGGGAAAGAAACAGAAAAAGAAAAAGAAAATTAAAGGTAAGGGTCCAAAGGTTGCTTCCACAGGGGTTTCTAAGCCAAAGGTGAAGACAGATGTGGCAAAATGAAAATGTTTCTATTGTGACATGCTTGGACACTAGAAACGCATCTGTCCGAAATATTTAGCCTCTTTGAAGAAAACTCCCTCAGGTATTTGCTTTCCTATTATTGACATTATACTTGCTTTTGATTCTAGTTCGACTTGGGTGTTAGACACTGCTTGTCCTTCTCATATCTGCAATTCATTGCAGGATCTGAGGGAAACTAGAAGATTGAAGCCGGGAGAGATCCAACTGCGAGTAGGGAATGAAGATTCTCTACAAGTTGAAGCAGTAATAATTTTGTTTTTGAAAATCTCAGATGAATGTAATATTCGACTTAATAACTGTTATTTTGTGCCGAATATGATACGGCAAATCATTTCGCTTCCTGTACTTGACAACGAAGGATTTCATGTAAATATTAAAGATGGTCTTTTGAATTTATATGATAATATGACTGTTTTATTTGTTTCATGTCCCATGGTTGATACTTCCATCTTGACATCACACCCAATACACTACGATTCTCAGTATACGCAGAAGAGGCGTACACAAAACCTGTTAAAGCCCCGGACGACCAAAACCTGTTGGGTTTTCTAGGTCAAACCAAGATCAATTTAAGCATTTAAACATGTGAATACATCAAAGTTAAGTTACAGAAATACTCACTTTGATCGGATATGCGATGCGGTGAACAACAAAAATTTCTTGCTCCATCTTAGAAGCTCTCGGCCATGGCTCCAATTTGTGCTCCATGTAGAATCTTCAAGCTCCAAGCTTTGTATGTAGATTCCTTGCTCATGAATAGGTTTCCCTATCACCTTTGTATGACCCATTGTATGTGCTAGCATCATGGAAAAATTCCCCACAAATCTTCCCTTAGTGTTCTTGATGCTCTCGGCAATGAGAAGCAATTTTGAGAGAAAAATGGCCCTTGGCCGAAAAAGGGAGAGGAGAAGTGAGAGAAAAATTGTGTTGTATTGGTTGTATTTTGATTTCAAAAATCAATTACCAATTACACTTTCCAAAAAATGTACAAGCATTAAAGCCTTCAACCACTTTCACATCACTCAAAAGTGACTAGACATCACATCACTCAAAGTGACAAGACATCCATCACTTGAATGAAAAATGATGTGACTCTTGATGTGACTTGTGGGCCGCACTTGAATTCGAAATGCGAGTGGGCCCGCAAATACTACCGGGCTCGGGTTCGCTAATTCCGAATTAACGAATTTTCCGTTGCGACGTAATTAAATCAAATTTAATTAAATAATTATGCCTAGCAAAATTACTATTCACGTCGCTAGCGAATTAATTCTAAATTAACTCATTCGCCCGAATTAAATTCTAAATTAATTCCGCGTCGAAATCTAATTTCGTATAATATATCGAATATAATATTTTATCGATTAATTCCAAATTAATCATTCTCTCTCTTTTAAATAATATTTTATCCCAGATAAAATATCTCCATAATTAATCCTAGAATAATTTTCTCTCTCTAATAATTAATCCTAGATTAATTATGTGCGAGTCATACGTCATCGGTGAATCTTCCGGAAGCGACCCATGAGATCCCCGGATATGTTGGCAGTAAATCCGGTCGTCGGACTATCCGAACACGTACGTACCTAGTAGTACATTTTTACCGATTTACAAGACATAGTTGCCTTCTAGCAAAGCACTGTGCCTACCCAATTCTCCAGAAATATTTTTAAAGGAATATGTAATCTATATCAGGCGTAGTATACGTAGTATTGCGTATTGCGATCCAGTATCGGATGTCACGTGCTAGGCCTGAGGCTGGAATTGTGTTTGCCCCGTACGAAGCACATATCGGATCTCTGGTAACTCGTCTCTATAATCGGATAATCATGACCTTGTCATATTATCCCGATGACTGCATTACATGAGAGTACTAGTTCCGTATCCTACGTGACCATCATCTCCACTATGACTGGAGTGATACTTCCATCTTGACATCACACCCAATACACTACGATTCTCAATATACCCAGAAGAGGCATACACAGAACCGGTTAAAGCCCTGGACGACCAAAACCAAAGTATATTGATTGTCGAAAGTTTTAGCGGTGCAAGTCTCAGGTTAAGACCAAATACACCTACCCTGATTCGGACTCCCATAGACACAGAGTCATACTACCAATGGGATTCCGAAGGGTCTATCCAGAGCGAAGCTATTTTCATACCATCGGTAAACACAACATTAGTATCCAATACTTAAATATATGAGAACTATGTCGTTATGCTCCCACAACGCGCACAAGTGTAATATTAGTATATTCTGCATTATCGATGTCCAACCTCGATAATACTACGACTAGTGATTATTTAATGATTAAACCTTTGTGGATTGATACTGTCTCATATCATCTCAATCCGGAACTAATCATAAGGATCTTTTATCATTTATATATCCCGGTAATCCAATTACAAATGATAAAAGAGCAATTTCCTTTGTCACATAGTTAATTTGTACAACAACACCATGTTCTGTACAAATAGTGATGCTATGGGTCATAATTGTCCAACAATCTCCCACTTGGCCTATAGCCAATCACTCATATGTCCTACACTTGAACTATGTACAGGTCGCTCAAACTTCTGCTGAGAAAATGATTTCATCAGCGGATTTGCAAAGTTATCATCTGATACGATTTATTCGATCATCACATCGCCACGATGTATGATCCGAATGAATCAGATGAGCAGTTGAAGTATATACTCGGATCGTTGATGAGACCATTAATTCTTTAGCCTATGCTGTAGCATAGCTCAGCTGCTAACAGAATTACACCTGATCCAATTAGGATTATTAAGATCCAAATGGCTTCTATTGCTGCCTCAACTGCAACAATATTCCGCTTTTGTTGTTTATTCGGCAACAATATCTTGCTTGGAAGATTTCCAGCTCACTGTTCCATTATTCAAACTATATAGTACCCTTATTAGACTTATAGTCATTTCTTTTTCGGTTAGGAAACATGCAACAGTGAACCCAGTCACTTCAAGTTCTCATTCTTCATAGCTTAAGAAAGCATCCTTAGATCATCTAAGATACTTAAGGATGTTCTTAACATCAATCTAGTGACTATCACTGGGATTGGCCTGATTGTGACTCCATATGCTCAAAGCATATGAGACACCAGGTCGCGTACATTTATTTTAATGTACGAGTTCTCGGAGAGTGCCAATAACTTTTAGATCTATCCCAGTAGATCCTTATTCCTAGAATAAAGGTTGTTTCTCCCAAGTAATCTACAGAGAATTTTCATGAAATCCAAGCTTTCACCGATTATATTATGGGAGTATCATTTCCAAGAAACGATATATCATCATTAATCAGGACAATCACTGTCAGTGCGCTCCTACTAACCTCCTTATATACACAAGAATCATTTCGTTTTGAATTAAATCATTTACCATTATGATTACATCAAAAATACAGTTCCAAGAATGCAATGCTTGCTTCAATCCTTAAATGGATCGAATTAACTTGCAAACCTTGTTTGCTCGTTTTGGTACGACAAAACCATTAGGATGTTGTAAACATCCTCAAAAAGGTTTCCGTTTAAGGAAAGCGATTTTGACGTTCAGCTGCCATATTTCATAAATGAAACATGCAGCATTAGCAAGCATTATCCAAATGGATTTAACCATGGCAATGAGTAAAAGGTTTCGTCGTAATCGACACAATGTTGATAACAATACCTTTTTTCTACAAGCCTAGCTTTTTACGTTGGTATGTTGCCATCCATGTATGTCTTCCTTGAAGACTCATATAGTACCATTAGGCACAATGCCTTCTGGTACAACAACCAGTATCCAAACTAGGTTGGTATACATGGAATCCATTTCGGATTTCATGACACTTTGTCATGAAAGGAGTCGATACCTTGTATCACTTCCTCATACGTAGTCGGTTCGTATTCCTCAATAAGATTAACATCTTTACGAGGTGAGATCAGAAACCCATACCTCCTAGGTTGTGTATTCGAAGATTATGGTACAGTTTCATCCTTGATGAACTGTTTGTGTTCCATTAAGGAATCGGTGCCTGGAACAGTATCACTCCGATTTTCATCGAGTTTTACTTTCCTCCCACTTACCACTGCATATAGGTATTCCTTTAAGGAAAACCGCATGGCGAGCAACAATTACATTGTTCTCTTGTGAGTTGTATAAGTACTATACTTTGGTTACCCTATGATAACCTACAAATAGGCACTTATCCGATTTGGGTTCTAGTTTGGTATCATCCAAACATATGCCCAGCATACCCAAATCTTCAGGAATGAGAAAACCCAGTTTCTTTCCTGTTCATACCTAATATAAAATCTGTCCAACAGATTTTCATGGAACCTTATTCAAAATAAGTGTTGCACTATTTAATGCGTATCCCTAGAAGGAAAATGGTAGCTCAGAGCGACTCATGATTAACCTTACTATGTCCAACAAGGTTCGGTTTCTCAGTTCGGACACACTGCACATTTGAGGTGTTCCGGGACGAGTCCACATTGAAAGAATACTATACTCTTTCAAGTTATTGAGAAACTTATTGCTTAAGTATTTTCCATCATGGTCTAACCGTGACGGTTTAATACTTTAGCCAATCTGTCTGTCTACTTCGTGTCGGAACTCTTTGAATTTATCAAAAGTTTCTGATTCATGTTTCAAAAGAAACACATAACCATAACGCGATGCTACATCCGTAAAGGTTATGAAGTGTTCATATCCACCGATAGCCTAGCTAGATATGGGCCCACTTACGTCACTATGAACGAGGGCTAACAGATCGATGGCACTTATACTCTTACCAAGTAAAAAGTGTTTTAGGAACTTTACCTAATAAACTAGATTCGTTGACATCATTTGAATAGAATCAAATCCGTCCTAGTATCCACTCTTCAAAAATGTGGATATACGAATCTTGTTTATTGTGTCCCAGACAACAATGCCACAAATAAGTCTCATATGATTAAATCAGGTTTGAGCTATTTTTTTGTCATGTTATACGTTTGAAATTCATTTATATTCTAAATATAAATACTGTTATTCACATCTAATGTGTTTATCTCAATATCATCTTTATAAAATAAAACACTTTAGTGTTCTAGAATATAAAGGCATACCCGCAACGAGTTTAACTCTGATATAGAGATAATGTTTCTAGTCAAACTAGTTACATTGTAACAGTTTCCTAATTTAAGTACATACCCGAAGGGTAGTTCCTAAACTTAGGTATCTACGGTTAAAATAATTACTCTCGTCCCATTTCCGACTCGCAGATAAATCTCAACTGAAGTCAGTCTTCTGCTAATCACCAGATTCCGCACATCAGTACATATCTTATGTACCACATCTAGTATCAAAATTTAATTTTGAAACTAATAGCGAACATGTTTATGAAAAACATATTTGAAGTCGGAGCCTTGCCAGTCTTCACTTCCTTCATGTCTGCCTTGTCCATATGGAAGTCACGCTTTAGTGACCCCGTTTGCCATATTTTAGGCAGACATATTGGGATATGTCCTTTGTCTTCCGACTTGTGATGATTTTGCCTTTTCCCTTTTAGAAGCTCTAGCTCTGCTTCCTTGAGCATAGCCATCAACTCTCCAAGAGTTTACTCTTGGTTCATAATGAACCTGCCCCAGCTTCTATGTAGAGACTATAAGACCAAATATTTGGTAGTCCCGCCACGTAGGTAATGCCCAGCTAACCTAGCTGATCGATGTCAGCAATCATCTGTGACACCTAGTGCTGGACAGATGTATCCTCTGACATACGTGAGCGAAAGAACTTCTTTTGCAATTTGTACTTGTAAGATCTAAGAATAGATCTATGAAGATCTTTAATTTCATCATCTTGGTACAAGGATCTAATCCTTAGTTTTGACAACGAAATTAAAATGTCATTGCATTAAGTACAGGGATTGACTAAAGTCATCATCACATGAATATTCCAAATATCATGTTCTACTATTTGTTCAACTCCGAGATTAGGCCCGAGATGTTACTCTATCAAATAGATTAACTTCTCAGTTTCCAGGACTATCCTGAGGTTTTATTCTCATTTTGAAAATTAAAGCCGTTTAAAGACATTTTTACCCAGGTTTATGTTTTAAACGCTAATCTTTCAGTTATCTTGATTGCTATAGTCCAACTATCCAATCAACGATTTTAGGTACTATTTTAATATAATGATTACTATAGTCTAACTATATAATCAACTAATTTGATTGTTTAAATTCAAATATATTGATTACTATAATCCAATTATATAATCAACTATAATTTGAAGTAGTTTGAATATAGTCCAACTGTTTTAGTTAAAACAACGATATTAGTCCAACTAATATTTATTCGAGTAATGATGAAAAATTGAAATGAGCGCGTATTGGCAAGTATCTAAACGAAATTGTAAATTTAATACTTGCCTCCCACTATTTTTCGGCGAGCCTCTAACCCTCTGTTGAGTACTTGGGAAACCTAGTTTCCTAGTTGGCTAGGATCCCGTTGAATAACACACAACCTTGACTTTGGCCAACAAGCTGTATGATATTTAACTAGGTAGATCTCTAAGATCAATTGGATCTCATCCAATTCCTAGATCCAGTAGGTGGACATCCAAGTCCGAAACATATATCTAATATATGCCAATATATCCAATATATTCCCTAACCTTTTTCCTCTGAATCAATTAAGCCTTGGCTTTGGCACAACAAACTTAATGATTCCAGTTAAGCGGGACCTATTGACTTTGGAAATCTTTGTAATCGATGTCGATGGACAAGAAGTGATCTTGACTTTGGCCAACAAATCATAACTTGGACAAGACATGTGATATGGAACAAAGCCTTCATGATTCAAACACATCCGCGATGGACAAAGGTCTTGACTTTGGCCAACAAACCAGTGCCAATCTTGGATCTTGAGAAAGAATCACTCAATGGAAGGAAAACGCTTAATATATGTTGAGGGTTTTTCTCATAATTGGCAACCAATTAATTATCTTTGTTAAGGTCTCATCATACACCCTTAAACATGCATTCTAAGAACATAATAAGGCGCGTAAATAAATTTAATAATGATATGCAGATGGATATTTAAAACACTTTGTTCCTAGAACAAATCTCTCCATTTCCTCTCTCCCGCTAGCACAAATGTTACTTCTACCTGATTACATAACATTTCTAAAGAAACCTCATTTACATTGAGAGGAATAGGTGAGAAGAGAAATATAAAGAGTCAAGAGGTAATAGGCTGGACACGCAGGTCCAATTAATAAATTCTAAATTTATTACAACAATTTCGAAAATTGCCCTCACCTATCTAATATCCATCTGATATACATTATTCATACATCACATCCATGTATTCACACAAAGCATGTTATCAATCAATCTAATCCAATTAATTAATCTGAAATTAATTACCATCCAATGTTCAAACAACGATTTGATTTGCACGAGTCAAACTCGTTTTAAGAATAAGTACTCAAAGTACGAATTCTTGAATTATATTAAACTACAATATTAAATCCAATTTAATTCATATTTAATACTAATTCTTTATTTAATTCCAAATTAAATAATTACACTTTTTAATGTGCCTTTGCGACTTAGATTCTAAATCTAATCATTTCGGATCTCAAAGCCCAATTAACATCCAATGTCAATTTTGTTGGGTTTCTAGATTAGTCCCAAGATCAATTCAAGCAATGAAACATGTGTGAATACTCAAAAGAAGTATGGGGGAATCATACTTACATTGATCAGCTTTTGCGATGCGAGGAACAACAAAAATCTTTCAAGCTTTTCCTCTAAGGTTCTCGTCATTGACTTCTCTTTTGTGCTCTATTTGTTCGGCCAAGCTCCAAGCTTGGGTGTGCATTCCATGCCCACGGATGGGTTTCCCTATCACCTTCGTAAGACTCCTAACGTGTGTTCTAGCACTCGGAAAAATTTGCCGTAAATCTTTCCATTGTTCTTCTTTGTTCTCGGCAACTGCCAAGAAATTAGAGAGAGTTTGGCCCTTAACCGAGAGATAGAAGAGAGATGAAAGAGAGAATGAGTTGGTTTTGTTTTAAAAAACAAAGTCAAATGATATACCAAATTCAAAAAATGGTAAATGGCATTAAAGCCATCCAACCACCACCATCAATCATGAATAGTGACTAGGTGCCAATCACTCAAAGCGATAAGACATCCATCACTTGAATGACTAGTGATTTGACGCTTGATGTGACTTGCGGGCCGCACTTGAATTCGAAATGCGAGTGGGCCCGCAAACACTCCCGGGCTCGGGTCCGTTAATTCCAAATTAACGAATTTTTCGTTGCGACGTAATTAAATCAAATTCAATTAAATAATTTTGCCTACCAAAATTACTATTCACATCGCTTGCAAATTAATTCTAAATTAACTCATTCGCCCGAATTAAAATCTAATTTTAATTCCACGTCGAAATCTAATTCTGTATAATATATCGAATATATTATATTATCGATTAATTCCAAATTAATCGTTCTCTCTCTTTAGATAATATTTTATCCCAGATAAAATATCTCCGTAATTAATCCCAGATTAATTTTCTCTCTCTTATAATTAATCCCAGATTAATAAAGTGCGAGTCATACGCCATCGGTGAATCTTCGGGAAGCGACCCATGAGATCCCCAGATATATTGGCAGTAAATCCGATCGTCGGACTATCCGAACACGTACGTACCTAGTACTACGTTTTTACCGATTTAGAAGACATGGTTGGCTTCTAGCAAAGCACCGTGCCTACCCAATTCTCCAGAAATATTCTTAAAGGAATATATGATCTATATCATGCGCAATATACGTAGTATTGCGTATTACGATCCAGCATCGGATGTCACGTGCTAGGCCTGGTGCTGGAATTATGTCTGCCCCGTACGAAGCATATATCGGATCTTTGGTAACTAGTCTCTATAATCGGATAAACATGACCTAGTCATAATATCCCGATAGCTGTAACATAAAAGAGCACCAGTTCCGTATCATATGTGATCATCATCTCCACTATGACTGGAGTGATACTTCCGTCTTGAGATCACACCCAATACACTACGATTCTCAATATACCCAGAAGAGGCGTACACAGAACCTGTTAAAGCCCTGGACGACCAAAACCAAAGTATATTGATTGTCGCAAATATTAGCGGTGCAAGTCTAAGGGTAAGGCCAAATACACCTACCCTGATTCGGACTTCCATAGACACATAGTCATACTACCAATGGAATTCTGAGGGGTCTATCCAGAGAGAAGTTGTTTCCGTACCATCGGTAAACACAACCTCCTATTACACTTGCATGAGTATCATATACCCAAATATATAAGAACTATGTCGTTATGCTCCCACAACGCGCACATGTGTAATACTAGTCTTTTACGCATTATCGATGTCCAATCTCGATAATACTATGACTAGGGATGTTTAATGATTAAACCTTTATGGATTGATACTGTCTCATATCAGCTCAATTTGAAACTAATCATATGGACCTTTCATCATTTATACATCTAGGTAATCCAATTACAAATGATAAAAGGGCAATTTCCTATGTCACCTAGTTAATTTGTACAACAACACCATGATCTGTACAAATAGTGATGCTATGGGTAATAATTGTCCAACTGTCAATTAAAACAACTATGAAATATAAGTCCAACTAATAAATAATTCATTGACGAAAAATGAAATGAGCGTGTATTGGCAAGTAACTAAACTAATATTGCAAATTTTATACTTGCCTCCCACTATTTTTCGGCGAGTCTCTAACCCTCTGTGGAGTACTCGGGAAACCTTGTTTCCTAGTGGGCTAGGATCCTATTAAATAACACACAATCTTGACTTTGTCCAACAAATTGTATGATAATTACTAGGTAGATCTCTAAGATCAATTGGATCCCATCCAATTCCTAGATCCAGTATGTGGACATCCAAGTCCGAAACATATATCTTATATATGCCAATATATCCAATATAATCCCTAACCTTTTTCCTCTGAATCAATTAAGCCTTGGCTTTGGCACAACAAACTTAATGATCCCAGTTAAGCGGAACCCATTGACTTTGGAAAGCTTCGTAATCGATGTCGATGGACAAGAAGTGATCTTGACTTTGGCCAACAAATCACAACTTGGACAAGACACCGATATGGAACAAAGCCTTTATGATTCAAACACATCCGAGACGGACAAAGGTCTTGACTTTGGCCAACAAACCAGTGCCAATATTGGATCTTGAGTAAGAATCACTCAATGGAAGGAAAAACACTTAATATATTTTGACTGTTTTTTCGCGTAATTGGCAACCAATTAATTATCTTTGTTAAGGTCTCATCATCATACACCCTTAAGCATGCATTCTAAAAGCATAATAAGGCACGTAAATAAATATAATAATGATATGCGGATGGATACTTAACACATTGTTCCTAGAACAAATCTCTCACTTTCCTCTCTCCCGCTAGCACAAGTATTACTTCTACCCGATTACATAACACTTCTAAAGAAACCTCATTTACATTGAGGGGAATAGGTGAGAAGAGAAATATAAAGAGTCTTGACATCACACCCAATACACTACGATTCTCAATATACCTAGAAGAGGCGTACACAGAACCTGTTAAAGCCCTGGACGACCAAAACCAAAGTATATTGATTTTCGCAAGTATTAGCGGTTCAAGTCTCAGGTTAAGACCAAATACACCTACCCTGATTCGGACTTTCATAGACACATAGTCATACTACCAATGGAATTCCGAGGGGTCTATCCAGAGAGAAGCTGTTTCCGTACCATCGGTAAACACAACCTCCTATTACACTTGCATGAGTATCCTATACCCAAATATATAAGAACTATGTCGTTATGCTCCCACAACGCGCACAAGTGTAATACTAGTCTTTTACGCATTATCGATGTCCAATCTCGATAATACTCTGACTAGGGATGTTTAATGATTAAACCTTTATGGATTGATACTGTCTCATATCATCTCAATCCGGAAACTAATCATATGGACCTTTTATCATTTATACATCTAGGTAATCCAATTACAAATGATAAAAGGGCAATTTCATGTGTCACATAGTTAATTTGTACAACAACACCATGATATGTACAAATAGTGATGCTATGGGTCATAATTGTCCAACAAATTTAATTAAAGTCCAATGGGCTTTCAATTAATTTCTTAAGGCATGGACTTTGGTCAATATGGGTCAAACCCAAATACCAAAGCCCAATTAAGGAATCACCTTTATTTACCAAAAATCAATTTAGGCCCATTAGGCCTAATTAAAATTTTAAAGGCCCATTTAATTATAATTGGACTTTATGGAAATGGTTTTGGGCCCAATTGGATCCAACCAATTAACCTAAACCAAACTTGGCCCAACCAAGCCCATTAAGCCCAAATACAACTTTATAAGCCCAATTCCAAATTAAGCCCAATTAATTTAATTACAATATTCCAAATTTCACAATTAAATTAATCAAAGTGTATAGCCATGATTAATTAACCAAATTAACATTTCCAAAATACCAATTTATATAATTAATCATGCTTATTATCATCAACACATGTCCAACACAATTGAATCAAAAAATCAATTCATTTTCCATGCTTCCACTCACGCCAATTAGGGTTTTATAGTCCGATTCGGAATTCAATCCAATTAAATCCTAAATCAACATTTCTCAAGTCATTCAAACTCATCCAATGATTCAAAAAAACAAAATTACCATGACTTTAAGGCAACACTAACTTTCGGCCAAGCCAAGTTTTTGGGGAAAATTTGATCCAATTCAATTTTCTTCAAATTGATCATGCATAACACTATGTTATCATCATTCAAGCATACTCAAACAATCATTTCATCCAAACATCCTCAAATCAATTTTACCCAATTTTTACCCTAAATCAATTTCATGCTTAAATAAGGCTCTTGATACCATTGTTGGGTTTTCTAGGTCAAACCAAGATCAATTTAAGCATTTAAACATGTGAAGACATCAAAGTTAAGTTGCGGAAATACTCACTTTGATCGGATATGCGATGCGGTGAACAACAAAAATTGCTTGCTCCATTATAGAAGCTATCGGCCAGGGCTCCAATTTGTGCTCCATGTTGAATCTTCAAGCTCCATGCTTTGTATGTAGATTCCTTGCTCATGAATGGGTTTCCCTATCACCTTTGTATGACCCAATGGATGTGCTAGCATCATGGAAAAATTTACCGCAAATCTTCCTTTAGTGTTCTTGATGCTCTCGGCAATGAGAAGCAATTTTGAGAGAAAAATAGCCCTTGGCCGAAAATGGGAGAGGAGAAGAGAGAGAGAAAAATTGTGTTGTAGTGGTTGTATTTTGATTTCAAAAATCAAATACCAATTGCACTTTCCAAAAAATGGTATAAGCATTAAAGCCTTCAACCACTTTCACATCACTCAAAAGTGACTAGACATCACATCACTCAAAGTGACAAGACATCCATCACTTGAATGAATAATGATGTGACGCTTGATGTGACTTGTGGGCCGCACTTGAATTAGAAATACGAGTGGGCCACAAACACTCCCGGGCTCGGGTTCGCTAATTCTGAATTAATGAATTTTTCGTTGCGATGTAATTAAATAAAATTTAATTAAATAATTATGCCTAGCAAAATTACTATTCACGTCGCTAGCGAATTAATTCTAAATTAACTTGTTCACCCGAATTAAATTCTAAATTTAATTCCGCGTCGAAATCTAATCTCGTATAATATATCGAATATATTATTTTATCGATTAATTCCAAATTAATCGTTCTCTCTATTTTAAATAGTATTTTATCCCAAATAAAATATCTCCGTAATTAATCCTAGATTAATTTTCTCTCTCTAATAATTAATCCTAGATTAATTATGTGCGAGTCATACATCATCGGTGAATCTTCGGGAAGCGACCCATGAGATCCCCGGATATGTTGGCAGTAAATCCGGTCGTCAGACTATCCGAACACGTACGTACCTAGTACTACGTTTTTACAGATTTACAAGACATGGTTGGCTTCTAGCAAAGCACCGTGCCTACCCAATTCTCCAGAAATATTTTTAAAGGAATATGTAATCTATATCAGGCGTAGTATACGTAGTATTGCGTATTGCGATCCAGTATCGGATGTCACGTGCTAGGCCTGAGGCTGGAATTGTGTCTGCCCCGTACGAAGGACATATCAGATCTCTGGTAACTAGTCTCTATAATCGAATAATCAGGTAGAAGTAACATTTGTTCCGTATCCTACGTGAGCATCATCTCCACTATGACTGGAGTGATACTTCCATCTTGACATCACACCCAATACACTACGATTCTCAATATACCCAGAAGAGGCGTACACAGAACCGGTTAAAGCCCTGGACTACCAAAACTAAAGTATATTGATTGTCGCAAGTATTAGCGGTGCAAGTCTCAGGTTAAGACCAAATACACCTACCCTGATTCGGACTCCCATAGACACACAATCATACTACCAATAGGATTCTGATGGGTCTATCTAGAGCGAAGCTGTTTCCGTACCATCGGTAAACACAACCTCCTATCACACTTTCATAAGTATCCAATACTTAAATATGTGAGAACTATGTCGTTATGCTCCTATAACGCGCAAAAGTGTAATACTAGTCTATTCTTCATTATCGATGTCCAATCTCGATAATACTACGACTAGGGATTATTTAATGATTAAACCTTTGCGAATTGATATTGTCTCAAATCATCTCAATCCGGAACTAATCATAAGGACCTTTTATCATTTATATATCCCGGTAATCCAATTAAAAATGATAAAAGAGCAATTTTCTTTGTCACATAGTTAATTTGTACAACAACACCATGTTCTGTACAAATAGTGATGCTATAGGTCATAATTGTCCAACAAAACCAAAGTCTACTGATTGTCGCAAGTATTAGCGATGCAAGTCTCAGGTTAAGACGAAATACACATACCCTGAATCGGATTCCCATTGACACATAGTCATACTACCAATGTGATTTCGAGGGTTCTATCCAGAACGAAGCTATTCCCGTACCATCGGTGAACACAACCTCCTATCACACTTGCATAAGTATCCAATACTTAAATATATGAGAACTATGCTGTTATGCTCCCACAACGCACACAAGTGCAATACTAGTCTATTCTGTATTATCGATGTTTAGTCTCGATAATACTACGACTAGGGATATTTAATGATTAAACCTTAGTGGATTAATATTGTCTCATATCTTATTAATCCGGTACTAATCATATGGACTTTTATCATTTATGTATCTTGGTAATCCAATTAAAAATGATAAAAGAGCAATTTCCTTTGTCACATAGTTTATTTGTACAACAACACCATGTTCTGTACAAATAGTGATGCTATGGGTCAAAATTGTCCAAAAATCTCCCATTTGGCCTATAGCTAATCACTCAAGTGTTCTACACCTGAACTATGTACGGGTCACTCAAACTTCTGCTGAGAAACAGTTTTCGTTAGCGGATTTGCAAGGTTATCATTTGATGCATTTTATTCGATCATCACATCGCCACGATGTATGATCCGACGAATCAGATGAAATAGTTGAAGTATATACTTGGATCGTTGATGAGACTGTGATTCTTTAGCCTGTATTGTAGCCTAGCTCAGCTGCTAACAGAACTACTCCTAATCTAATTAGGAATTTTATAGATCCAAAATTGCTTCTTTTGCTGCCTCAACTGCAGCAATGTTCCGCTTTTGTTATTTATTTGGAAACAATATCTTGCTTGGAAAATTTCCAGCTCATTGTTCCGTTATTCAAGCTATATACGTATCCTTATTGCGACTTACAGTCGTCTTTGTTGGTTTGGAAACTTGCAGCGGTGAACCCAGTCACTTCAAGTTCTCATTCTCCATAAATTAAGAACGCATCATTAGTTCGTCTAAGATACTCAAGGATGTTCTTAACATCAATCCAGTGACTATCACCTGGATCGGCCTGATTCTGACTCTATATGCTCAAAGCCTATGAGACACCAGGTCACATACATCTTTTCAATGTACGAGTTATCGGAGAGTGCCAATAACTTTTAGATCTATCCCATTAGATCATTATTCCTAGAATAAAGGTCGCCTCTCCCAAGTATTCTATGGATAATTTTCATGAAAGCCAAGCTTTCACCGATTGTATTATGGGAATGTCATCTCCAAGAAATGATATGTCATCATTATATAGGACAATCATTGTCAGTGCGCTCTCACTAACCTTCTTATATACACAAGAATTATATTCGTTTTGAATTAAATCATATATCATTATGATCTTATCAAAACATTAGTTCCAAGAATGTAATGCTTGCTTCAATCCATAAATGGATCGATTTAATTTGCAAACCTTGTTTGCATATTTCGATACCGCAAAACCATCAGGATGTTTATAAACATCCTCCAAAAGGTTTCCGTTTAAGGAAAACAGTTTTGATGTTCAGCTATCATATTTCATAAATGAAACATGCAGCATTAGCAAGCATTATCCAAATGGATTTAATCATGGCAACAAATGAAAAAGTTTCATCTTAGTCGACACTATGTCGTTGACGATACCCTTTATGTACAAGCCTAGCTTTGTATGTTTGTATGTTGCCATATTTCATGTATGTCTTCACCATGAAGACTCACCAATAGGCACAATGCCTTTTGGTACATCAACTAGTATCCAAACTTGGTTGATATACATGGAATCCATTTCGGACTTTATGACACTTTTCCATAAAAGGAGTCGATACCTTGTATCGTTTTCTCATACGTAGTCAGTTCGTCTTCCTCAATAAGATTAAAATCTACATGAGGTGAGATCAGAAACCCATACCTCTTAGGTTGTTTTCTGACTCTCTCCGACCTACGCGATTCTTGTGTATTCGAAGATTATTTGTATAGTTTCATCCCTGATGAACTGTTTGTGTTCCGTTAAGGAATCAGTGCCTGGAACAGTATTGCTCCGATTTTCATCGAGTTTTACTTTCCTCCCACTTACCACTGCATATAGGAATTCCTCTTAGGAAAACCGCATGGAGAGCAACAATTAAATTTTTCTCTAGTGAGTTATATAAGTACTATTCTTTGGTTTCGTTAGGACAACCAATTACAAATAGGCATTTATCCGATTTGGGTTCTAGTTTGGTACCTTCCAAACATATGCCCAACATTCCCAAATCTTCAGGAATGAGAAATCTGGTTTCTTTCTTGTTCATTTCTAATATGAAATCTGTCTAACAGATTTTCATGGAACCTTATTAAAAATAAGTATTGCACTGTTTAATGCTTATCCCTGGAAGGAAATTGGTAGCTCAGAGCGACTCATCATCAATCTTACTATGTCCAACAAAGTTCGGTTTCTCTGTTCGGACACACCGTCAAATTGAAGTGTTCCGGGAGGAGTCCAATATGAAAGAATATCATACTCTTTTGAATAGTCGAGAAACTTATTGCTTAAGTGTTTCCATCACGGTCCAATCGTGATGTTTTAATACTCATGTTGGTCTGTTTTTATACTTCGTGTCGAAATTCTTTGAATTACTCAAAATTTTCTGACTTGTATTTCATAAGATACATATAACCGTAACGCGATGCCACATCCGTAAAGGTTACGAAGCATTCATATCCTTCTCTAGCCTAGCTAGACATGGGCCCACTTACGTCACTATGTACAAGGGCTAACAGATCGGTGGCACTTGCACTTTTACCAAGTAAAAGGTGTTTTAGGCACTTTGCCTAATAAACTAGATTCGTAGACATCATTTGAATTAGAATCAAATCCGTCCTAGTATCCACTCTTCAAAAGTGTGGATATACGAGTCTTGTTAATGTGTCACAGACAACAATGCCACTTATAAGTCTCAACAGATTTATTCAGTTTGAGCTTTTGTTAGTCATATAATATGTTTGAGATTCATTTATATTTCAAAATATAAATATTGTTATTCACATCTAATGTGCTTATCTCAACATCATCTTTATAAACAAAACACTTAGTGTTCTAGAATATAAAGGTATACCTGCAACGGGTTAAACTAGATACAAAGATAATGTTTCTAACAGTTTCCTAATTTAAGTACATGCCCCAAGGGCAGTTCCAAAACTTAGGTTTCTACGGTTAAAACACCGACTCTCGTCCCATTTCCGACTCGAAGGTCGATATCATCTGAAGCCAGTCTCCTGCTAATCAGCAGATCCCGCACATCAGTACATACATTTATGTACCACATCCGGTATCTAAAATCCAATTTTAGAACCAGCAGTGGACATGTTTATAACAAACATACCTGAAGTCAGAGCCTTACCCGTCTTCACTTCCTTCATGTCTGCCTTTATCCATACGGTAGTCACGCTTCCAGTGACCCCGTTTGCCACAATTTAGGTAGACATCTTGGGATATGTCCTTTGTCTTCCTAGAAGACTATGATGATTTTTCCTTTGCCCATTTTAGAAGCTATGGCTCTACCTTTTGAGCATAGCCATCAACTCTCCAAGAGTTTTCTCTTGGTTCATAATGAGCCTCCCCCAGCATTCGGGTAGAGACTATAAGATCAAGTCTTTGGAAGTCTCGGCCACGTAGGTAATGCCCAGCTAACCTAGCTGTTCGATGTCAGCAATCATCTGTGACACCTAGTGTTCGTTAGATGTACCCTCTGACATACGCGAGCGAAAAAGCATCTTTTGCAATTCGTACTTCTAAGATCTAAGGATAGATCTATGAAGATCCTTCAATTTCAATATCATACTATAAAGATCTAATCCTTAGTTCTGACAAAGAAATTAAGGAGTCATTGCGGCAAGCATAACGGATTGAGCACTAAATTTATCATCACCATGAGTCTTCCAAAGCTCATGCTCCACTATTTGCTCAACTTCGGGCTCAGGCCCGAGATGTCACTCTATCAAATAAAGTAACTTCTCGGTTCCTAGGACTATCCTGAGATTCTATTCCCAATCTGAAAATTGAAGCCGTTTAAAGATATTTTCTCCCAGGATTATGTTCTAAATGCTAATCTTTCAGTTATCTTGATTGCTATAGTCCAACTATCCAATAAACAATTTCGGGTACAATCGAATATAATGATTACTATAGTCTAACTATATAATCAACTACAATTGATTGGTTAAATTCAAATGTATTGATTACTATAATCCAATTATATAACCAACTACAAATGAAGTAGTTTGAATACAATCCAACTGTTCAATTAAAATAACAATTGAATATTTTTAATGACGAAAAATGAAATGAGCGCGTATTGGAAAGTATCTAAACGAAATTGTAAATTTAATACTTGCCTCCCACTATTTTTCGGCCAGCCTTTAACCCTATGTGGAGTACTCGGGAAACCTAGTTTCCTTGTAGGCTAGGATCCCGTTAAATAACACACAACCTTGACTTTGGCCAACAAGCTGTATGATATTTAACTAGGTAGATCTCTAAGATTAATTGGATCTCATCCAATTCCTAGATCCAGTAGGTGGACCTCCAAGTCCGAAACGTATATCTAATATATGCTAATAAATCCAATATATTCCCTAACCTTTTTCTTCTAAATCAACTAAGCCTTGGCTTTGGCTCAACAAGCTTAATGATTCTAGTTAAGCGTGACCCATTGACAATGGGAAAGCTTCGTAATCGAGGCCGATGAACAAGAAGTGACCTTGACTTTGGCCAACAAATCACAACTTGCCCAAGGCGTACGATATGGAACAAAGCCTTCATGATTCAAACACATCCGCGATGGACAAAGTTTTTGACTTTGGCCAACAAACCAGTGCCAATCATGGATCTTGAGAGAGAATCACTCAATGGAAGGAAAACACTTAATATTTATTGAGGGTTTTTCGCGTAATTGGCAACCAATTAATTATCTTTGATTAGGTCTCATCATACACCCTTAAGCATGCATTCTAAAAGTATAATAAGGCGCGAAAAATAAATTAATAATGATATGCGGATGGATATCTCACAAATTGTTCCTAGAACAAATCACTCACTTTCCTCTCTTCCGCCAGCACTATTCATACTTCCACCCAATTACATAATACTTCTAAAGAAACCTCATTTACATTGAGGGGGAATAGGTGAGAAGAGAATTACAAAGAATCGAGAGATAAAGGCTGGACACGCATGTCCAATTTAATAAATTCTAAATTTATTACAACAATTTCCAAAATTTCCCTCACCCATCTAATATCCATCCGATATACATTATTCATACAATACATCCATGTATTCACACAAAGCATGTTATCAATCAATCTAATCCAATTAATTAATCTTTGATTAATGACCATCCAATGTTCAAACAATGATTTGATTTGCGGGAGTCCAACTCGTTTAAGAATAAATGCTCAAAGTGCATATTCTTGAATTATATCGAACTACAATTTTAAATCCAATTTAATTTGTACTCAATACTAATTCCTTATTTAATAATTACACTTTTAATGTGCCTTTGCGACTTAGATTCTAAATCTAATCTTAATGGGTCTCAAATCTCAATTAACATCCAATGTCAATTTAATTAAAGTCCATTGAGCTTTCAATTAATTATTAAGGCATGGACTTTGGCAACCAAAGCCCAAAAAGAATCACCCTTTGCCATAAAATTAATTTCGGCCCATTAGGCCTAATTAAATTTTAAAGGCCCATTTATTATATTTGGACTTTATGGAAATGGTTTTAGGCCCAATTGGATCCAACCAATTATCCAAAACCAAACTTGGCCCAACCAAGCCCATTAAGCCCAAATACAACAACATTAGCCCAATTCAAAATTAAAGGCTAATTTATTTAATCACAATATTCCAAATATTACAATTATTTAATTAAAGTGTATTAGCCATAATTAATTAGTTAAATTAATATTTCCAAAACACCAATTACACTAATTAATCATGCTTTAATTAATAAACTTATGTCCAACACAAATTGAAGCAAAATCAATCCCAACATGCTCATTAAACTCACGGCAATATGGTAATTTTTTTCATTAATTTTGATTTCAATCCAATTAAATCACAAATCAATTTATCGATTCATTTTAAACACATCCAATGGTTTAAAAAATCTAAATCACCATGAGCTAAGGGTTCCAAGTCATTCGGCCAAGCATATGGAATTAGGGGAAATTTTATCCAATTCAATTTCTCAATTCCTAAGATGCACAAATCTAATTTAACATCATCCAAGCTCAACCAAAACCTCAATTTGAAGAAATCATGCATAAATCATAAAAGCCCCAAATTAAAGTCTATGAACCCTAAATCAATTTCATGCTCAAAATACGCTTTGATACCAATTGTTGGGTTCTCTAAGAACAACCTAGGATCTATTAAGTATGAAAGATGTGTGAATAATCAAAGTAAGTTGCGGAAAAAGTACTCACATTGATCGGCAAGTGGATGTGAAGATAACAAAAATTTTGCTCATTTGTTTAGTGCTCCAAGCTCCTCCTTTTATTGTATGTTGAGCTCCAAGCTTTGGTGAATGAATTCCAAACTCATGGGAGTAGTTTCCCTATCAACTTTGTACGATCCTTTGATGTGCTAGCAATGGAGATTTTGTAACAAAATCCCCTATTTCGTCCTTGTTGTTTTCGGCAATTGGAGAAGAAAAAGGAGAGGGAGAGTCACGGTTTTTTAGAGAAGAAAAGAGAGTGAAAATGATTTGTGTTGACTTGTTTAATTTTAAAAAAATTAAAAGACATATACCAAATCAAAGTTTGGTAAAAGTCTTTCAAGCCTTTCACACTTGTGTGTTTTACACACAATCAACTAATAACAACTTCCATCAACCTAAAGTGACAAAGTTGACTAGTGACGTGACTTGTGATGTGACTTATATGCCCCACTTGATTCAAAATCCAAGTGGGCCCGCAAACACATTCCGGGCTTAGGTTCGTTAATTTTGAATTAACGAATTTTTCGTTGCGACGTAATTAAATCAAATTAATTAAATAATTATGCCTAGCAAAATTACTATTCAAGTCGCTCGCGAATTAATTCTAAATTAACTCGTTCGCCCGAATTAAAATCCAATTTTAATTTCGCTATGAAATCTAATTTCATTTAATATATCGAATATATTATTTAATCAATTAATTCCAAATTAATCGTTCTTTCTCTTCTAATAGAATTTTATCCCAGATAAAATCTCACCGTAATTAATCATAGATTAATTTTCTCTCTTATAATTAATCCCAGATTAATTATGTTCGAGTCATACGTCATCGGTGAATCTTCGGGAAGCGACCCATGAGATCCCAGGATATGTTGGCAGTAAATTCGATCGTCGGACTATCTGAACACGTGCGTACCCGGTACCACGTTCTTACCGATTTACAAGACATGGTTGGCTTCTAGCAAAGCACCGTGCCTACCCAATTCTCCAGAAATATTTTTTAATGAATATGTAATCTTTGTCAGGCGTAGTATACGTAGTATTGCGTATTGCGATCCAATATCGATATCACATGCTAGGCCTATGGCTGGAATTGTGTCTGCCCCGTACGAAGCATATATCTGATCTCTGGTAACTAGTCTCTATGATCAGATAATCATGTCCTAGTCATATTATCCCGATGACTGCAGTACTTAAGAGTACTAGTTCTGTATCCTGTGTGATCATCATCTCCATATGACTGGAGTAATACTTCCATCTTGACATCACACCCAATACACTACGATTCTCAGTATACCCAGAAGAGGCGTACACAGAACCTGTTAAAGCCCCGGATGACCAAAACCAAAGTATACTGATTGTCGCAAGTATTAGCGATGCAAGTCTCAGGTTAAGACCAAATACACCTACCCTGAATCGGATTCCCATAGATACATAGTCATACTACCAATGGGATTCTGAGAGGTCTATCCAGAGCGAAGCTGTTCCCGTACCATCGGTGAACACAACCTCCTATCACACTTGCATAAGTATCCAATACTTAAATATATGAGAACTATGTCGTTATGCTCCCACAACGCGCACAAGTGCAATACTAGTCTATTCCGCATTATCGATGTCCAGTCTTGATAATACTACGACTATGGATATTTAATGATTAAACCTTAGTGGATTAATATTGTCTCATATCTTATTAATCCGGTACTAATCATATGGACTTTTATCATTTATGTATATTGGTAATCCAATTACAAATGATAAAAGAGCAATTTCCTTTGTCACATAGTTAATTTGTACAACAACACCATGATCTGTACAAATAGTCATGCTATGGGCCATAACTGTCCAATAAGTCATTCGGCCAAGCATATGGAATTAAGGAAAATTTTATCCAATTCAATTTCTCAATTCCTAAGATGCACAAATCTAATTTAACATCATCCTAGCTCAACCAAAACCTCAATTTGAAGAAATCATGCATAAATCATAAAATCCCCAAATTAAAGTTTATGAACCCTAAATCAATTTCATGCTCAAAATACGATGTGATACCAATTGTTGGGTTCTCTAAGAACAACCTAGGATCTATTAAGCATGAAAGATGTGTGAATAATCAAAGTAAGTTGCGGAAAAAGTACTCACATTGATCGGCAAGTGGATGTGAAGATAACAAAAATTTTGCTAATTTGTTTAGTGCTCCAAGCTCCCCTTTTTATTGTATGTTGAGCTCCAAGCTTTGGTGAATGAATTCCAAACTCATGGGAGTAGTTTCCCTATCACCTTTGTATGATCCTTTGATGTGCTTGCAATGGAGATTTTGTAACAAAATCCCCTATTTCTTCCTTGTTGTTCTCGGCAATTGGAGAAGAAAAATAAGAGGGAGAGTCACGGTTTTTTAGAGAAGAAAAGAGAGTGAAAATGATTTGTGTTGACTTGTTTAATTTTCAAAAAATTAAAAGACATATACCAAATCAAAGTTTGGTAAAAGTCTTTCAAGCCTTTCACATTTGTGTGTTTTACACACAATCAACTACTAACAACTTCCATCAACCTAAAGTGACAAAGTTGACTAGTGATGTGACTTGTGGGCCCCACTTGATTCAAAATCTGAGTGGGCCCGCAAACACATTCCTGCTTAGGTTCGTTAATTCCGAATTAACGAACTTTCCGTTGCGACTTAATTAAATCAAATTTAATTAAATAATTATGCCTAGCAAAATTACTATTCAAGTCGCTCGCGAATTAACTCGTTCGCCCGAATTAAAATCCAATTTTAATTTCGCTATGGAATCTAATTTCATTTAATATATCGAATATATTATTTAATCGATTAATTCCAAATTAATCGTTCTCTCTCTTCTAATAGAATTTTATCCAAGATAAAATCTCGCCATAATTAATCCTAGATTAATTTTCTCTCTTATAATTAATCACAGATTAATTGTATTCGAGTCATACATCATCGGTGAATCTTCTGGAAGCGACCCATGAGATCCCTGGATATGTTGGCAGTAAATTCGGTCGTCGGACTATCCGAACACGTGCGTACCCGGTACCACGTTCTTACCAATTTACAAGACATGGTTGGCTTCTAGCAAAACACCGTGCCTACCAAATTCTCCAGAAATATTCTTTTAAGGAATATGTAATTTTTGTCAGGCGTAGTATACGTAGTATTGCGTATTGCGATCCAGTATCGATATCACTTGCTAGGCCTAGGCTGGAATTGTGTCTACCCCATACGAAGTATATATCGGATCTCTGGTAACCAGTCTCTATGATCGGATAATCATGTCATAGTCATATTATCCCGATGACTACATTACTTAAGAGTACTAGTTCCGTATCCTGTGTGATCATCATCTCCATATGACTGGAGTGATACTTCCATCTTGACATCACACCCAATACACTACGATTCTCAGTATACCTAGAAGAGTCATACACAGAACATGTTAAAGCCCCGGATGGCCAAAACCAAAGTATACTGATTGTCGCAAGTATTAGCGATGCAAGTCTCAGGTTAAGACCAAATACACTACCCTGAATCGGATTCCCATAGACACATAGTCATACTACCAATGGGATTCTGAGGGGTCTATCCAGAGCGAAGCTGTTCCCGTACCATCGGTGAACACAACCTCCTATCACACTTGCATAAGTATCCAATACTTAAATATATGAGAACTATGTTGTTATGCTCCCACAACGCGCACAAGTGCAATACTAGTCTATTCTGTATTATCGATGTCTAGTCTCGATAATACTACGACTATGGATATTTAATGATTAAACCTTAGTGGATTAATATTGTCTCATATCTTATTAATCCGGTACTAATCATATGGACTTTTATCATTTATGTATCTTGGTAATCCAATTAAAAATGATAAAAGAGAAATTTCCTTTGTCACATAGTTTATTTGTACAACAACACCATGTTCTGTACAAATAGTGATGCTATGGGTCATAATTGTCCAACAGCGGGGGCCCGATGGAAAGGTTGAAACCTTTAAGGCCCGAGTAGTAGCAAAACGATATACTCAGAAATCAGGTATTGATTATGAGGAAACCTTTTCTCTTGTAGCCATGCTTAAGTCAATCAGGATTTTATTAGCTATTGTTGCACACTATGATAATGAAATTTGGCAGATGGATGTGAAAACGGCTTTTCTGAATGGAAATCTTGAGGAAGATATCCATATGGAACAACTTGAGGGATTCGCATTAGCCAAAGATCCTAATCTGGTATGTAAGCTTAAAAGGTTTATTTATGGACTTAAACAAGCTTCCCGTAGTTGGAATCTTCGTATTGACGATGTAATCAGATCGTCTGGTTTCATTAAAAACGAAGATGAATCCTGTGTCTATAAAAAGGTTAGTGGGAGCATGGTAGTCTTCTTAGTGCTTTATGTTGATGATATACTTATTATCGGAAATGATATAGGTATGCTACAATCTGTCAAAGCCTATCTCAGTAAGAATTTCTCCATGAAGGATTTGGGAGAGGCCTCTTATATACTAGGTATAAAGCTTTATGGAGATAGAGCGAGGAGGTTGATAGGATTCTCTCAGTCCAAGTACATTGATTTGTTCTTAGAAAGGTATAACTTCGTTTACTGTAAAACAGTCAATGTGCCTTTCAAACATGGTATTCATCTGTGTAAGAAAATGTGTCCTAAGACAGATGATGAAAGGGCTAAAATGTTTAGCCAGCCTTATGCTTCCGCTGTAGGTAGCATAATGTATGCCATGTTATGTACTAGACCTGATATCATCATGGCTATAAGTGTTACAAGCCGTTATCAGTCTGATCCGGGTCAGGACCATTGGATGGCTGTGAAACATATTCTGAAATACCTTAAGGGTACAAAAGATAAGTTTCTCATTTATGGAGAAAATGACTTACAATTGAGAGGTTACACGGATTCAGATTTTCAATCTGATCCATATGATAGAAAGTCTACATCTGGGTTTGTGTTTTCTCTTAATGGCGGTGCCATTAGGTTGAAAAGCACCAAACAGGGTTCGACTGCTGATTCCACCACCGAGGCAGAATACATTGCTGCTTCAGAAGCTGCAAAGGAAGCTGTCTGGATCAAAAGGTTTGTTGCGGAGCTTGGAGTAGTCCCATCTATAATAGATCCTATTCCGTTATTCTGTGACAACAATGGTGCGATAACTCAAGCCAATGAACTTCGCGCTCATCAGAAATATAAGCATGTGGAACGAAAGTATCACATAATTAGAGAATTTGGCTAGAGGTGATATTGTAGTTTGTAAAGTACGAATTGAAGAAAATGTAGCGGATCCACTAACTAAAGCCTTAACTCCCAAGGTGTTTGAGAAACACGTGGAGTCCATGGGTATTAGATACCATCGTGAATGGCACTAGATCAAGTGGGAATGTTGGACATGGTGATTGAGCACCATTCACTTTTTGTATGAATATTTGATATTTATGCAATATAATATTTATTTTATCATGATATTTATTTATTTATATGGTAAAACTCTTACTTTTATTTATATATTGTAAATCTAAGAGTTAGATTACTCTAGGAGTTAGAGATTTCGAGTTACATTCCGAACCTTATATGATTTTAGTAAAGACCCGAGAGTGACAACATATGGTGATATAATTGTAAGAGTTGCAAATGGTGTTGAGAAATATCACGCATTCTCTCGAATATAAATTATTCCTGGTCTAGATATATTGGCATGGGTCGGTCATTATATTGGTAAGACTAGTGCATTGTATATATATGTAATGGACATATGGTTTGTCTCAACAGACTGTGAGCTTAGCGGAAGTTCGTATATAAATAAAGATATTCATTAGTTGAATGAGTATTGAACAAACTCATAAAAGATGACTAATAGATATTCCATAAAACTATCAATAGTTGTCTTTTCAAGTTGAGTAGTTATTGTGGTCCTTTGACTTGAGACACCACGGTGGTCTTGTGAGTGATCCTCTGTGCCTGATACCATGCATGTCAGAGACCTTTATGGTCTGACCTCTGGATGACTGTTAGGTATAGACCGATGCTCACGAAGATCAGTGCGTGTTAATATGAGGATTCGTCAGTCCATATGGTTGGATTTTGTTTCCAGAAATTTTCAGAATATATTCCGGAAATCTTTTGGCCGAAAGTTCGTTGAAGAAATTGTTTATTTAACATTATAAATAATATTGAAAAAGAGTTTTGCATATATTATTTATTAATGGAATATAATTATGAAAATTTATTTTATATTAAGTAGATAAGGTTTTGACAGTATAACTATAACCTTACTCAATTGGAAACGGTAATGACGAAGAGATTATACATTAGCGTTTTAACCTCGACTTGTATGGTTCGACGTGTCGTGTTGTTTAGTCATGATTTGTAGGTGGACATGCTTCATGAAATATGTATATAAATATATGAGATATATATGTGTATATATATACGTAACAACCGAACGTGAGCCTAAGAGTTCCATTATATTGAGTTTACTCGTTGAGCACTAGGGCGACCTCTCGTCAAATGTTGACAAAGTATTTTTGGGTATTTAGGATTAAATTGTTTAATCCGATAATTCATGAGATGAATTGAATTAATTAATTTTATATCAAGAGTTGATATAATTTTATTGTATAATAAATGTAAATTTGATTTACATTAAATTAGTAATTATTTTGTGAATTAATTTAATTGTTAAAATAATATACAATATTAATTACTTAGCTTATATAAATAAAGCTTTTAATTAGTTAAAGTAATTAAGGTAAAGCAAAATTGAATTATTTGGTTAAAGTAACTAAATGATTCATAAAGGTAACTTAGTTACTAAAGTTGGTGAGATTAATTTTAACATTGGTTAACTTAATTTTTGAAATAAGTGGTATAGATAAAGATGCTC
>SKCR01039657.1:0-74822 GCA_019454045.1 Zanthoxylum bungeanum
AATTTATTGAGAGACTATTAACACAATCAACATTTTTTTTTTGGTTAATATAGGTTTACTCTCCGAATATATAAAAATAAAATAATCAATTAAAAATAACGAAAAAACACAAGTAGTCACCGATATCCCATGAATGAAGAATATAATCACGAAAATCATTGCACTAACCTACAAAAATCAAACCAAAGAGAATGCAACGGCTTTCGTTTAGCTTCAACGACTTTTGGTTTTCGTCTTTCTTCGACGGCGGCCTGGTGTGACGATGACGGCAGAGTGGCTGGCTGGCTGGCTAGTGGTGACTCATGCGTGCTCGAGACTTGAGAATTCAGAGCGATGTCGGGTGTAATCAGTTCAAAAGTTTAGGGTTCCTGTTTTGCAACACAACTATTTATATTTTTTAACGAAAAGTAATATAAGCTATTTAAATAATTTTTATTTATAATTTAATAAATGTCCTAATCCATTCATTTTATTGGAAGTAGAACGAAATAAATAATCCTTCTAGAATTTGATTGTGAATATCGTAAAATTTATTAGACTAAAAAAATCATTAAAAACTGGTTATTTTTTGAGATAACGTACTTGAAATAATAGCATAATATTAAGTTATAAATAAATTTTTTTTTAGGAAAATATAAAATTCAAATAACTTATAAGACTCATGAAATCATTATTCCAAATAAAAATGTAAAAGAAATTTTTTTAAAAAAAGGTGCGTAGTGTTTTTTTTTTTTTAAAAGAACACCATATATTAAAAGGTTAAAGGTTACATGATATAAATAGGGAATAGGATCCCTCCACAGACCCGCAACCTGACTATTGCAGGTAAATCTTGCTACTCGTTGAGCAGCAACATTACATAATCTTGGTTCGAACTGGAGCCTAACCGAGCCCAAAAAATGAAATGCATTTTTAATCTCTCCTACAATCCAACACACTTCTTTTAAGCTAGAGATCTTCCCTAAAATTAGATTCACCACATTTTGGGCGTCTGACTCAATAATAACGTTTGAAAGACCCATTTCTTTAGCACAATCCACCCCAAACATTACAGCTTCTGCCTCTGCAATCTCCACATCTCCCTGAAATTTAGCATTCCTTGTCGCTACTGCTACGAGCTCACTGCGATGGTTTTTAATAACCACACCCAACCCAACTCTGCCTTCCTCCTCATTAACTGCAGCATCCACATTTATTTTTAGCCAAGAAACATGAGGGGGGACCAAACCGATTCTTCTTTATACCTGTCTGACTTACTATCCAGCACTTCGCCATCAACCACCTTCGCATATGCACTCCAGATCGCTTCAGCCCTTAGCACAATAGACCTACAATCAAAGAGCATTCCTTAGAAAATGGCTTCATTTCTAGCTCCCCAAATGGTCCACATTAGGATAACATTTTGCTCCAAATCCTTAAGACATAGACTATCAAAACACCATTGCATCAGGTCCCCGAAACTGCCACCATCAGCCTTCATGCGCATAAGTTTCTGGGAAGAGAGTTGCCAGCAGTCCTTCGATGCCTTACAAGTGAATAGGGCATGTACCAACGTTTCAGCTTCTCTACCACACCTCTGACACCCTCCATCACTCTGGACTCTCTTGGTCTGAAGGTTGGCTGCTGTTGGAAGCCATCCACAAAGTCCCTTCCATAGAAATATCTTTATTTTTTCAGGCAACCTCAGGCTCCATATTCCCCCCCAGAGATTATAATCTGAGTGTGATGTAGAGCTCACTTCTGTTGTCTTCTCGCAGTTCCTAGCAAGGTGGTACGCGGATTTCACTGAGAACTTCCCATTTTGTCAAAATGCCATATCAATTTGTCCTGCTTTGATTCCTTGGGCAAAGGAGTACTCAATATTTCCTTAACATATTCATCAATAAAGTTTTCTTTGACAAGTTCTTCATTCCAGCCGTGATTTCCCAATAGTAGACAGCTGACCTTTGCATTCCCGGGCAGAACCTTGCTTACAATAGGTCTAAAAAATTTTGGTCTAGGCAGCCAATTGCTTTCCATGATTGTCGCACATTCCCCATTGCCAATTCTCCATCTAAGCTCTTGTTGCAGCAATTCTCTGCCCCAGATGATGCTCCTCCAAATAAAGGACGGGTTGTACCCAAGGTTAGCACTAAGGAAATGGCCATTTTTGAAATACCTAGCTCTTAGTACAGCTGCCACAAGAGACTCAGGGCTTTGCAAAATTCTCCACCCCTGCTTAGCCAATAAAGCTTTGTTAAAGAGTTCTAAGTCCCTGAATAGATTGTTAGGGAAGGTAATTTGATGGGTCATTTTACTGTACTGTTCATAGCACTCTAATTTAGATTGTTTACATGTTTTTTTATGTTTTTTTTTAACTTTATCTTATTTTTACCTTTTAATATATTCCAACTAAACACAATAATATTATTAAACCATCACTTTTACCATATCATATATTCAAACATAACAAGGTAAATTAATTTACCTTTTATTAACTTACCTTACCATATTTTAATTAATCTTATTACTTTTGTTTTTGTTTTTTTGTTTTTGAAATCATTGTAAACCCTACCGCCAAATCACTCATTATGGGCTTAAACGGAGCAGGTCAAATCTTCGATTGTCCCAGGCTCTTACAAGAAACGCACCTCCTAGATCCGAACTCAAGAACTCAATGTGAGATCATGAACCCTATACCACCAAGTCACGCAACCACGCCCCTTGGGGGACAATTAATCTCATTACCACCCACTTCAAATAATAAAAATGACCGTGGTGAAGAGAGCATTTCTAATGGGGCTTCAAATTGAGGAAAAGTAATAAAATAGAGCAAATTACCCTCCAACGTTGTACTAAAATAGGGTTTTTTTAAATTTTTTTTTTTAATACAATACTGTAGTAATAGTACAATTTCAGGCTCAATTACAAATTTACAACACCATAGCAATGACAAATTGTGAGAAACATCATTTTAGTATAAATATTGTTCCAAATTAACATTTTCGTTCGGAAATAACCTTAAAAAAATTTATTTTAATATTAGTATTATGGTACGCTGCGACTTTCACCATTTGTTTGGATTGGGGGTCAGAATGTTTGCTAAAATATGATGAGGGAAGATAATAAGAGGTAAGGTAAAGTAAAGTAGTCACCTTTTTTTATGTTTGGAAGTGGTAAAATGATGGTTTAATAATATTGTTGTGTTTGGTTGGAAGGTATTGTAAAGTAAGGTTAAATATAAAAATATAGTATTACCTTTCCAATGTAAATAACTACTATAAATATATAAATTCATTAGAATTTTATTTAAAAAAATTATTTGATAATAAAAATTAATATTTAATAAAATATAATTAATTTCCAAAAATCACTACCGTAAACGAAGAATAATTATGGTAGTGAAAATGATTTAATCAATGAACAAATTGGGAATATTGAAAAGCTAATGAGGATATTTTTGGAATCCAAAATTTTTAAATCATCATAACACTTCTATTTGGAGTGTTATCAATAGTGAGATTTTTGGGGAGTTTTCAACCCATGAAATAATCTTAAAAACCATACCTCCCCAAAATATTTCTTAACTTCTCAAACCCCAATCGAAACAAAACAAGGTTGATGTAAAATAAAATCTCATTTATTATTAATTAAAAGTTGGTAGTATTGTGATAATATTATTAACTATTGTTGAAGCGAGATTTTCATGTAAGAAAAATTTCATATTATGAAAGTTCGGTTAACCGAACATGAGACAGTGAGCATGTTTTGAAACATATTAAGTTCGATTAACCGAACTCGAAATTCAGTTAACTGAACTCATCAAGTGCCACATAAATTTTTGAAGTAATATGTATATTATATATTTGTTGGGGTTGGTGCTCAGAGCGCCAATTCCCAGTTGTATTTCTTTATGAATACTGATGTAAAACGTTATTATTATGAATAATATATGCAGTTTCTATAATATAATGTATCTTTAATATGGTAAAGACGTAATGACCTTAGAATGACTAGTCATGATGCTGTTGCAAAAGCGTCGCAACTGACATTGAGTTGTATCATGACGTTGTCATTCTCAGACAGTTTCTGGTCCAGGTTTACACTACTTGGTCAGTAAAGTAAACCTGTTGAGACCGGTACATGTCGTATACTAGAATATATGATTCCAATGGTTTCTCAATGAACCATAATTCTTGGAGACTAGTATAGACGTGTAGGTGTTTATAGTGGATAAACACTGAACGACTCACCGAAGATTCTTAATGGATGGTACACCAACGTCAATAAGAATCTTCTCGGGTTAAGTATCACTTGTGATTCTTAGACTTGAGATACCGCTGTTGGGCGCATGAGACATCTTCCACACTTAGATGGCAATCACGTCACCGATCTATTTAGATCAGACCTCCGCCTGTTCGTTGGGTGTGGATAGATCCTCAGGGTGTCCTGTGTGTATCAAAATAGGATCCGCAGTTCTGTGTATCAGAGCATAGGTAGTCCATATGATTAGGGTTTAAGACCACTTCCAAATTTGGGACTTTTCATTTATGTTGTGTATTTGGGTGTGTATATGATACATATAAAATCTTATGTTGATTGGATATCATCTTGATGTGTTTTGAACATGTGAAGTGCAAAATGCACATTATGTCCTGAAATGAGGCTCTCGGCCAAGGATTGATTTTTTGGGTTTTTTTTGTTGCAAATTGAATTTTGATATGTAGGACATGTTAAATTCATATTGGTAATGATTTAGAATCATCCAAAATTATTTCGAACAATTTTGGACTAAACAAAATGCAAAGTTTTGGGGCAATTAGGTAATTACACAAAAAAATTGATTTCTTGTGTAATATTTCATAATTTGATAATTGGGTAATTAAATAAATAAGTTTATTTAATTAATCCGAGAAAAAGTTTTGAAATCGAAAATTTTGATTTTCCACTGTTCTGCTACGTTACCGGATTTCCGCCATAAAACCCCTTCAATATGAGAATGTGTCTTTTAAGTGAAGAGATATAACCTTTAATGATAATATGGTTTATGATGGAAAAACACAAAGGTTGGATGAAATAGTGTAAATTCAAATAATTGATGCAACTATTATCATTAGTGGCGACATTTTAATGGCAACCCCATCATTCTCTTATTAATTATTTCTTCTTCTTTTTGGGAGAAAAATTTCTTATAGAAGCCATAATTGAGCATATAGTATAGATTTAGAGTGCATTGTTGATTATGCTTGTTGATTTGAAGTGATCTATCATCAAAAAATGATAGTTGTATTTTGGGAGACAACAATCAAAACTGAAGTGCACTAATGCGGGGTTAATTTTTTCTAAAGGATAGAGGGTTATTCTTACCTTGATCAAGTTCATCATCATTTTTCAAGTTCTTTATTTTATTATTCCTGTTGACGGCGAATTTTTTTCTCAGGGGCAATAAGGTTTTTTTACTCCCGAGACAATCCTCCTCCAACTGTGAATTTGTTTTGTTTATGGGAAACCAAAAGCAAATTTGGCAAAAGACAGATAAATGCACCAATCAACAAAGAGATTTAACGTGGTTCGGTAGATTAGATCCAACCTACGTTCACGGGCACAGAACGGGTGATATTTTATTACCGAAATATGATTTTTCTGGTCTGTCTTGTGTTTACAAGCCTAATTCCAATTCTTCTCTCTACATATATTTTCCCCCTCATTTATACTAGTAAAGAAACAATTTTCCTTTTCCCATAAGAATTCTTAGTCCAAACTACCTTTACTTCCCTTATCCTATTAGGACACCGACTTATCAATTTTTCCCAATGAAAGTAGGATAAGGGAAGTGAAGGTAGTTTCGACTAAGAATTCTTATGGGAAAAGGAAAATTGTTTCTTTACTAGTATAAATAAGGGGGGAAAGCATACGTAGAGAGAAGAATTGGAATTAGGCTTGTAAACACAAGACAGACCAGAAAAATCAGATTTCGGTAATAAAATATCACCCGTTCTGTGCCCGTGGACGTAGGTTGGATCTAATCCACCGAACCACGTTAAATCTCTTTGTTGATTGGTGCATTTATCTGTCTTTTGCCAAATTTTCTTTTGGTTTCCCATAAACAAAATAAATTCACAGTTGGAGGAGGATTGTCTCGGGAGTAAAAAAACCTTATTGCCCCTGAGAACAAAATCCACCGTCAACAGTTGGCGTCGTCTGTGGGGAACCAACAAAAAGCAGCTCACGTAGTAAGACAATGGTAGAAGGTGGAAATCGCCAGTCATCGGGGAGTTCAACAGCAGAATGGATGGAGAAAATAAAGGAAAACATGAGGAAAGAAAGGGAGGAAAATCAAAACCTGTTGAAGTCCATGATGAACAGACTGGAGAGGATGGAAGAAACAAATAATGAGAAGTTTGAAGCCGGAGCCAGTCGGAGGAGAGGCGAAATAGCGGAAGGAAAAAAGGTTGCAGATAAGAGCGAAGACGATGAAGCTAGGAGGAATGGTCCCTATGGGATGAGGTACGTAGTGGTAGAAAAAGATTTACAAACGGAGGATACGTGGGAAGAAGAAGAGGGGCGACAGTCGCCAGATTCTTCCTATGATAACCCCCGCGACACCAGAAGGGGAGATAGGAAGGATGGTGAGACTGGACGGGAAATCTAAAGTCATGAGGAATGCCGCACCCGGGGCGACAGACGCGAAGAAGGCTGCAAGAGGCGGCACAGTAACATAGATGGCATATAAAATCTTGGTTAAGAAAAGAAATGGCCAAGTGGGAAGTGAACCTCAAAACTGACACGGGAGATGCTCGGGACGGTGAGGTTAAATCTCCCTTTACAGAAGAAATAAGGTCGGTAAAATTCCCAAGACGATTCAACATGCCGTCCATGACGCCCTATAAAGGCCATACTGATCCAAAATCTGATATTGAGAGTTTTGTCCTATTAATGGAGGTCCAAGAAGTAATAGGGGATGCCGTTTGCAAAGTTTTCCCCTAACCTTGGGAGGATTTGCCATTCTGTGGTTCAGAAGTCTAGCCCCAGGAAGCATCGGAAGCTTCGCGCAACTCAGGAAGTCATTTTTTCGGCACTTCAAAGGGCCCTGCATCCCAAAGAAAATGGTGGGAGAATTGAGACTGATGAAGCTGGGGGATGATGAGCCCCTGAGGAATTTTATTGAAAGGTACCACAATTTGGTGCTCGAGGTCGGAGCGTACGAGTCATCGGAAGCGCTAGAAAGTCTCAAGGGAAGTCTGAAGGTCAGGAAGTTGTGGACTCACCTGAGGATTCAAGACGTATCGGATTATGCCACTGCCCTGGAGTTGGCCAGGAAGTTTATCTTAATAGAGGAGGAGAAAAAGATTGCCCGGGGAGTAGACACCCGAAAGGCTAAGATACTCAGGTCAGACAATCAATGGGATTCGATCAGAAATTTGAGGAGACCAGTCCCGGAGCAGAAGAAACTCAGACCGACACCTCCGAGTAGTCATGTTCAAGAGATAAAGTCATATGTCCAAGTCAACCGTGTCACGGGGAGGACAATATACACCCCCCCGAACAAACCTATGGCCCAGATAGTTCGGGAAATTCAGGATAAAGGTCTGTTGGCCGAGCCCAATTTGAGGAGGTTCCCGATTGAGGAGGGAAATAGTAGGGCTTACTGTATCTACCATAACGTAAGGGGACATGCCACGAATGAGTGCAGAGACCTGCGGGAGCAGGTGGAAGACTTGGTGAAAGAAGGCTATCTCAGTGTGTACATAGACCATTCGATTTTTGAGGTCGACCAAAGTTGATAGCGGAAGTCATCCGGTCGGATGTGTGGAATGCTGAGATGCAGAAAAGATGTATTAAGAAGAGCCTTGCTTGTAGTGACCCTTGTAGAGTTGCAAGAAAGGCAACAGATCACAAAAATGTGAGTAAGACCTCTTCTGTCTTAGGCTGACATTTGATTATGCTTGTTTGTTATGGCCCACACAATGGTTTTGATATTTGTTTTACGGCTCGGGTCTGCTCTTGTACCGCCGAGACCGATATTTCTTTCCGGCTCAGGTCTGCTCTTGTACCGCCGAGACCGATGTTTCTTTCCGGCTCGGGTCTGCTCTTGTACCGCCGAGACCGATGTTTCTTTCTGGCTCGGGTATGCTCTTGTACCGCCGAGACCGATGTTTCTTTTCGGCTCGGGTATGCTCTTGTACCGCCGAGATGGATGTTTGTTTCGGCTCGGGGCTGGATTTCGTTCCGTCGAGGCCTTATGGTTTATTTATCTCGGGGTCGGGTTACGTCCCATCGAGTCGGCTTCTTTGAACTGAGGATGTAACATTCCCCTAGAGCCAAGTCTTTTATTCAGCTCGGGGTCGGTTACGTCCCACCGGGTGAGCTTCTCTAGACTGGGGATGTAACATTCCTCCAGAGCCAAGTCTTTCTTTCATCTCGGGGTCGGGTTACGTCCCACCGAGTCGGCTTCTTTGGATTGGGGATGTAACACTCCCCCAGAGCCAAGTCTTTCTTTCAGCTCGGGGTCGGGTTACGTCCCACCGAGTCAGCTTCTTTGGACTGGGGATGTAACATTCCCCCAGAGCCAAGTCTTTCTTTTAGCTCGGTTCGGGTTACGTCCCACCGAGTCGGCTTCTTTGGACTGGGGATGTAACATTCCCCCAGAGCCAAGTCTTTCTTTCAGCTCGGGGTCGGGTTACGTCCCACCGAGTCGGCTTCTTTAGACTGGGGATGTAATATTCCCTCAGAGCCAAGTCTTTCTTCAGCTCGGGGTCGGGATACGTCCCACCGAGAGACTTATCATCGGCATGGGATCAGTGCATCTCCCTCATGGTCGGTCCTCTATTGGTCTGGGGATGAGACATTCCCGAGAGCCAAATGTTCTTCTCAGCTCGGTGTCGGGTTACGTCCCACCGAGTCGATCGTTATCAGCATAAGGGCAAAGCATTTTCTCCACAGGTAGATATCGGGATCCTCGTTGACTGAGCACATGAAGGTGGCAAGAAGGACCAGATTTGCAGCCAAGGCATTTTTCTCTACGGTTCCTGGAGTGACCACCGACGGACTCATCGGCACACCATCTTTTTTTATAGTTCCCGACATCAACTCGCAAACTTGTTGTTGCCGAGAACTAGGGGATAGATGTTGATGGTGTTTTTTAAGCACTATGATATTTAAGCAGTACGACATGGGTAAAAGGGTAATTCCCTTCTTGATCGAGACCACTAATGACGACCCAGCCATTCGGTGTTGCATACGCCAACGGTAAGGGGCCGAGCACTTGGTGATCAGTGACCGACCACTTAAGCTCGGGTGGACATGTATTGTCAGATCGATATCAGCATTCTCAGTTCAGAGGACCATTGTGACCGACCTCATAAAGACCGACCAGATAGCGAGATATGCTCCAGATGATAAGTTATCATATTCTTATGGGATAAAGAGATAAGTTATCATATTCTTATGGGATAAAGAGATAAGTTATCCTATTCTTATGGGGTAAGGAGATAAGTTATCCTATTCTTATGGGGTAAGGAGATAAATTATCCTATTCTTATAGGATAAGGAGATAAGTTATCCTATTCTTGTGGGAAAAGGAAACCGTTCCTTTGCTATTATAAATAGGAGGATAAAGCACATTGGTAAGCAGAAGTTAGTTAATGAGAGAACAAGAAAGAATTGTGATTAAACTTGTAAACACAAAAACAGATCAGAGAAACATATTTTGGTAATAAAACATTGTCCGTTCTGTGCCCGTGGATGTAGGCTGGATCTGATCCGCCGAACCACGTTAAATCTCTTTGTCGATTGGTGTATTTATCTATCTTTTGCCAAATTTTCTTTTGGTTTCCCATAAACTAAACAAATTCACAGTTGGAGGAGGATTGTCTCGGGAGTAAAAAAATCCTTATTGCCCCTGAGACCAAAATCAGTCGTCAACAATTCCATTTACTTTTTTGCTTATGTTTTTGGGTTTTCTGGTGTGATAAGTCAAGAAAATATGGTGATTCTTGCTGAGATTGAAGCTTTTAAAAATCCTTTGGTGGTATGGCCTAAATAACCAAAAAATAAGGTGAATTGAGAATTAAAAAATCTTAAGGTTTAAATAAATTCAATTTCTCAATTCAAGCCTAATACTACCAAATTCAATTCAACATTTAAATTACTTCAATCCCTAATTCCATCCACAAATAATCTCAATAATATGATATTCAATAGTATCAACAATTTACGCAATTCAATTAAGCTATCTCAAATATCCAATTTCAACTAAAACATATAATCAATGTCTCAAAAGTGCAACAAGTGCAAAATAATGAGATAAGAACTAGAGATATTGTATAGACGAGATTTTTATAAGGTTCGACAACTCTATCCTCGTCCACGCCTCAGCTATCCAAGCTAAAAGATTCACTATATTGGTTGTATTTCACATGTGTCCACCAACTATTATACTTCTTATTTTCCGGGCTCGAAGATGACCTAAATCCAACTTTCAAATATGGATAAAACTTTTACGATATATTATTTATGGGACCAAAGATGACCCAATTAATTTTGTTTACATAACAAATGGAGAACAAAGTTCCAACAAATACAAAAGCTCCTAAGTGAGCAAATAATACAAATTAAGAACTTGATTTGAGCTTGATTAGGATGAAGTAAGTTTAGAGCTAATTTGGTGATCAAAATATGAATAATGAACAAGTTAATGATGTTCGATTAAGTATAAAATGAATAAAAAGTATCCAATTTATAGTTGGCCTTGAAAATTATCCATTATGGTTATTTATGTCCAATTTGGTCATTTGGTGGCGAGGGGACTGATCGTATGGTCTGTTAATGTGTGAAAGGACATTTTGGATTTAACAATCATAAAATGCATTTTGGACATCGCTTGTCGAAGAACTGAACCAGTCTTAGGGTTTTTCAAAGGTCAAGTTTATGTCAAGGTTTAGACTGGCATATGACCAGTCGTAGCACCACTATTAATCGTTGAATCTAGGACCATAGGACATCCGGTCCAAATTGAAATTTTGGAAGCCTTATATTTTAATCCCCATTTCAAAACCAACAATATTTTGAAATCAAACAATGAATTTTCATCAAAATCAAATGTATCTTGAAAATAATTTCTTAAAAAAATAAAAATAAGACTCTTATATTACACTATGCTCCACCATTATCTGGTAAACTGTCATCAATGTGGTAGGTGTAACAAAAACTGTTAAATTCTCAAAACCCATTCCAATACCATGAAAAATAATTTAAAACATTGTATTTCTACTTTTATTATCTAATATTACATAAAAGGCTCAATTTATACAAGATCAATAACATGAAAAGAAAATATTCAAATATAATGATTTGGGGATTCTATCAATACCCTTGAAGGTATGCTTTTCTTGTGCCCCTCGAATCTACGAGGCAAATTATCTATTTTGGGTATCGATGGAGTTTTTTAAGGCTATTCTCGAAAGGTCCCGTATGTATTTATCCCCGTAGGGGGCCTCACTCACATGAACATGGTTGTTGGCGCTCACTACTCTCATTATGGCTTTCCATAGCCTCAAGAATATTGAGTGTAGTTCTTTGGTTGCAACTTGAACCTCGAAGTCTTTATAAGGTTCTTTAAGTGCAACCTTGGTACCATCTGGCCAACTTGGCTTGATGGTACCATGGTGGGACTTAAGAACCTTAATTATACGGAGGGGTCCATGGTTCAAGCCCCACCACCCATATTATTAAAAAATAATAATGTTGTATAGGTTATAAGCCGGAAAACCACGCCCGTATAGGTGAGGTCGTGTAGACTGTTTGGAGAGCAAACCTAAGCACCTCCGTCGAGACTCAAAGAAAACAATTGGCCTCGTAGATTCGAGAGGCATAGAAAAGTGCAACTTCAACCATATTTATTTCCATATTTGATAATGATTATGATACTTACCATGTATTAATATCATAACGGTCTTGATTTCAACTATATATAATTGATTGAGAATGATTTTCATCTGATGAGATCTATGCCCTAGAACATCATGTAATATATAAATGGAATTATTATCATAATAATAAACAGTGTATTTTTCATTTATTAGTTGTTTGTTTCAATTCGTGTATTGTAAATTATCATGCATAAATGTGATTATTTATGTACCCTAAGACTTAGTGTATGAGTGTCATACACAAGAGGACTTAAGCCTGAAATGAAATTAGTAATCTAAAATAATATGTAGAAAGCAAAAAAAAACACAAGTACTTATTTGTGGTTTATCTATAATTAATGTCTATTCCATAAATGTATAATGATCTTGATCTTTGGTCATTCAAGAGGTGACATGGGATGAAGGTACCTTATATGATACGATCATATAAGACTGGACCCAGACATAAATAAATTTCTTTTAATATCTATTAAATAAAGAAATTCATTTCAGTCTACTAGCTAGATGATCATATATAGATTGATCTGAATCCAAAGTGTATTACAAACTGATGCTTAACAGGCTATGTCATTTGATTTATATGGGTGAGATCGATGTAGAGATCTCGATCAATAACTTTGTACTTTGGGGGCATGATTTGGTGTGTAGCTGGGGACGTTTTACATAAATATGGAATCCACTCCTTCTTGCGAGAAGTAGAAGAATATCTTCCTTAAGGGTTGCTCGGTACTTGAATAATTAGAGAACTCGAATTTTTCTATTGCGAATATAAAGATAAAATTCATAATAGTTATGAATAAAATTGTTCACTAGAGAATCAATAGTACTTAAGGCACAAGAAATAATTATAGGGGTATAACAAATATTATGACCCAACTCTAATGATAATATACTCGTCGAGGATCAATATGTATATAGGATGGACACCGACATAGCTTGGTTTAAATTAAATATCTATAGTAACGAGAGTTCAATTTTAGGTTTTTAATGGAGTAACCTGAAGTTAATAATTTAGAATATATGATTAAAAAGTTATAATCAATATCTCGATATTATTAGAGCTCGGAGTTGCGGGTCGATTTGGTCCTCAAGCTAATTTGATAACTAGGAAACCATAATATAATTAGATCATATGTATAACTATAAGTTATGATAAATTATTAATGTGATTAATAATCAATTTTAAATCACACTTGGAAACTATATTAAATTGGTTAATATAAAGTTTTCAATGCACATTATTATGAGATAATCAAATATAAAATTTAAAGATCTTAATTTTTTCCTAATTAATTTGATAAATTTATTTACTCTTTTGATTAAATAATTTTTGAAATTTGATTTGAAAAATATACCTCAATATTTGATATCATGGTATTTAATTTTGGAAATTAATTCAGTGAAATGAAAATTAAGAAAATGGAGGGTGGTGGCTAAATCATATAGGCTAGTGTTAGGGGTTCATTTTGTAACTTGATTATAATTAATTGACCTAATCCCTAACTAGACAAGAGAATATGTTCTCTTTTATTTTCATAAGAGTTATTAAAAAGAAACCATAGCCACTCTATCTACCATCTTTTTCTTCAAAGAAAAAGAAAAGTACAATGATCTTTTTCTTTAAAACGTTTAGAGAAAATTCCTATGAGTTTTTGAGAGCCCACACTTTGGATTATTGATGACGAGATATAGTACGGCAGACCGAGTGAAAACACTTTCTTTTTCTCCTTTGTTGTTGTAGGAGCGAAGCGGGATTTACCGCTATACCTATGATATCGGTGACCATGACACTGTTGGGCTTGCAGCTCACAAAGAGTACGAATAGCCTACAAGGGACTACACAAAGAATGGAGGAGTGACCACCAAGTGTAAGGCACTGAGAATGATTTAAGGCCACACTACACCCCTTGTAAGGTCTGACCTTAAACTCGTTTGGGTTCGAAATGGTCCCTTACTGATGCTAGTATAATACTCAGGTTTAGAAGAGGTATCACCATATCTTATAATGCAATATTATGCAACAACTATTTAAAGGCTAAGTCTACATTAGCTCAAACATTAAATAATAAAAATAGTAAAAAGGAAAAATGGGTAAATTTCAATAGTAAAATAATCAAACATAATTGAGCATATATCTCACCGGCCTTGCTTCGGAGAAGCCTGGTTAGACATTATTTATGTCATTATTTTCCAGCCTCACTTAGTTCAAGTCTGGCAGGATATTCGTTGTGAAATAGAAGCATAACAAGAAAGAAACATGTATAGATAACAATAATAATAAAGTAATAGTAGCATAATGGTAAATAAATAACTATAGAACATAGGTAAAAGCAATAAGACAGTAATTAATCAAGATAATGTACATGTCTTATCGGTCGGGCTTCCCAGACAGTAATTAAACAAGATAAGGTACATGTCTTATCGGCTATGCCTCAGGGAAGCTCGGCCGGATATTGTTTCACATTAAAAATATCCATTCGGATATACCAAGAGTCTGGCCGGATATTCTACATGAACTAGACGAATAATAAACGCAGAAACATGTATTACTACATTAATAGGCTAGAAATAACATAATAATAATAAAAGCGAATTTCGTAAAACCAGACTTTATGAGGTGTAGGAGCGAAGCAACATTTCCCATTATGCCTATGACGTCGACAACCATGACACTGCTGGACTCCTAGTCCGTAGAGAGTACAATTAGCCCATAGGAGACTAACTGGAGAATAAAGAAGTCGCCACCTAGTATAAGACACCGGAAATGATTTAAGGCCGTATTACACCCCTCGCAGGGTCAGCCTTAAACCCATTTGGGTTCAAAACTCTCTCTTACTTATGCCAGTATAATATCGAGGTTTAGAGAGAAGTATCATCATGCCTTATAATGCAAATATCATGCAAAGTAATTTAAAATACTCAAGAATGCAAACATATAAATAAAAGGCAGTAAATAAAGATAAATAAACATCCAAATGTCTAAATATAATGGAATTAGTTAGAGCTGATCGGACATTAGCATGGTCGGCCAGATATGAATCTTAACTTGTATGCCCGGTCAGACTTACTGGAAGTCTAGCCGGAGGTGTATTGTAATCCATAATCATAGAATCATAATAATGTGAATGTTAAAGTAAAAAATAAATAGAAGAACTCATGCAAAGTACTATAAAAACAATAAATTGGACAAGCCAGCCAAAATAAATAAAATGACATAGGTGGAGTTGTATCCAAAGTACAGTCCGTACTACCATCTATTTGGATTCGGCATAAAATTTATGTTTGTCTTTCTACCCTATATACCATGGGAAATCATTCTACCAGATGTAACCTTATATATGGCAAGAATTAATATATGATTAGTATATGTTCGTCCGGACATACGGTATGTCCGGCCAGAGATACTATGTCAAAACAGTAAATGCATAATTAAGTGATAAGGGCCTTCAAGTCTTACCTTAGGTGTATCTCGACTTTGAGAACACGTCTGAGAGTTTTGGCTGGTTCTTGGCTTTATCTACCAGAGAGAGACTTAAAAGGTTTTGGATATTTGTTTGGCTGTTAGGTGCGTTTGTTTCACTGATTTTTGGAAAATGATCAGTTAGAATCTTCAGAATTCGAATCCAAAAAGAGTCTATTTGGTTTGTGCAAAACTTTTCTTTTATAGAGATGGCTTTTTAGTTGAAGGAGGAAACAATCTCATTTAAAAGGGAAATTGATAATAATGGAATGATGGTAATAAGAAAAAAAGATAATTGGGGAAAATGTTTAAGAGGGAAAGAATATGGGTTTATAGAAGTTGGCTAAGAAGGAAAAAGATTGGGTCCTTCTGGAAAACTGGAAATGCGACACATGTCTGATCAGATGTTAAAGTGTATCCAGTCGGATGAGATGTTTATATCCAGCCGGACTTAGGGATTATATCCGTCCAGATGTATATGATTTCTAGTATTAGACCTTAAAACCTTCCTTAACTTTCATACAATGCACCTACACGAGACTTATCATCAGGCCATGTAAAAGTGCAATGCCTACAGCCGCCTCCACTTTGGTAGGCTTATGTAGTATATGACAGTGGCAAGTTAATCAAAGTCATGCATGTATTTTTACTTACCTGGCTCGTCTAGAGTTGACGGACTTACCTGTGGTAGTCTGTAGAGTTGGGATACTTTGATCCCTACTGTCTGAGCTTATGTGATTGATGTTCGGACCCTTAGGATCTCCGATACTTCGATCTCGCGAGGCTTTATTCCTAACTCTGATAGGTAATGGACCCTCAAGTCCTCGGGCTTCGTTCTCGATTGAGATGGTTGATAAACCTGCAAGCCTCTGATGCTTCAATCGGTGTTGAGATGCTTTGATCTTGCCATACATCATTCCAAGCTATAATAGGTGATGGACTCGTAGACCTCCGATATTTTGATCGATGTTGAGATGCGATCTCACCAAGCTTCATTCCCAGCTCCAATAGGTGATAAACCATCATGCCTCTGATACTTTGATCAGTGTTGAGATGCTTCGATCTCGCCAGGCTTCATTCTCAGCTCCAATAAGTAATGGACCTGCAGGCCTCTGATACTTCGATCAATATTGACATGCTTCGATCTCGATAGGCTTCATTCCAAGCTTCAATAAGTGATAGACGTTCGAGTGCTCGAGCTGTTAGGGTTGGTGCTCGAAGCGCCAATCTGAATCGTATTTATGTCTGATTCATGAATATAAATAATTTTTTTTCCATAATATTACTTATTTATGGTTACACATATTTTTTTATATATGTATTCGATCTAATTACAATTAGATTGAAATTAAATCTGATTTAGTAATATGTATATATTAGATAAAGACCCCAGGATTTACAACGTAGTGCGCAATTACAACGTAGTTTGTAATTGACATTGGGAACTATCACAATAAGTTGTATATTCTCAAATAAAGTTCCTGGTCAAGATTTACTGACACGAATCAATTAGTAAAATCAGCTGAGACCAGTATATGTCATATAACGAGACTTGGTCCGTTGGTTTATCCCAATGAACCATGAGTCTTGAGAGACTCGTATAGACGCATAAGTATTTATTTGAAAGTCGACTAGATTATACCTTAGGGATTTGACGTTCCTATCTATATCCCCGGTATAATATTGATAGCCTTTGATGGAGGGATTATACGTATGCAATGATCTCGACTTGCATAGTTTACCGAGATTATCCGTGGTCGTCAAAATTTACGAGTGGGTGAATTATGGACACGAAATTTGATTCTGTGACGGATATACCTAAACTTAAAGAGTCTCACAATATGAAGTATACTCGTTGAGCACTTGGGAACGAGTTATGAATAATACATATTATTCATAATACTTTATTGAATTAAATAAGTTAATTCAAATCGTTTAACTGTTAAACGAAAAGATATGCATATGGATATTTCGGTCATTTCCTAATTAATGTGTATTTGTATTTAATATATGATTTTATTAAATACAAATTAATTAATTATCAAATAAGATATTTGACATATATCAAATATATGTATTTTAATTATTTAAAGTAAATTAGATACATCTATTTAGATATTGTATTTAAGTAATTATTTAATTGTTAAATAATTAAAGCAATTATAATATAAATATTTTAGGTGATATTTATTTTAGGAAATGTTTAAAGTGTAAAAGTTTGACTTTTTACATTTAGAAAAATGTGTTAAAAGGAAACTTTGCTTCTTTAATTTGATTAGAAAAAATAAACTATCTTTTTTTTTTCTACCCATATTTTTGGCCAAGGCTTGGAGATATGAAATGGTTTCATTTTTCATTTGCAAAATGAGGTTAAACATTTCAAGAATACAAAAGTTAGAGAGTTGAGAGAAGATGAAAAAGGCTAAAGGAAAATTTCAAAGAAAACTTGAAATCAAAGGTAATTTCTTCTTTTCTTTAAATTGGAAATTATTCCTATGATTCATTAGCTCAACATATGATGTAAGTTTTGTTTTTCACTCTCTTTATTTTTGTGTTGAGATTCTTGAAAGCTTGATAAAAGGATATATTCATGTATGATAATTAAAGTGAGCTTGTTAATCGTTAACAAGCACACTTTTGGTCATTTGATGACTTGATTGCCATTCTAGAGTGTTATGACCACTCTAATAATACCTAGAATTGTTCTTGAGTTCTTCATTGGTGGTGGATTTGATTGGAGTAAATACTAATAAGATTAATGTTGAGAAAATTGGATTTAAAGTATGAAAAATGATTATTTTTGCATCCAGATTAGATCTGGAAATTTTAGAAAATTTTTGATTAGAAATATATTATTTAAATGTATTGGATGTGTATTAGACATTGGAATAATTTTCAGAAATTATTTAAGAGTGAAAATATGCTAAACGGCAAAAAATGGCATTACCGGGTGAGTTTCGGGCTTACCAGGTAACGGCTGCCGAAATAGTGAATTGGTCACTGTTCGGACAGCTCATGAACTGCCCAAGTACTATTGGGGCTGAACTAGGCAGCCCCCGTATATATTGGTTGGTCGGTTCGGTCAAAAACGCGTTTTATGCTATTTTACAGAAAAATATTTCGTAAAAGTTTCGCGATGTTATCTAAATTAATTATGTCGTTATTTGATATCAAATAATATGTTTAGGTGAAATATGAATGAATTATGCATATTGGATATTGAATAATTTATTCGGTAAGTTTAAAATTTTTTAAAGTTACGATTTCGCCCGAACTGCGCTCTTCCACTACGTCTGACCCCAACAAAAGATATTATATCAAATAGAATACAATATTCTATTAAATAGAATAAATGATAAACTTTTACTTGTACCTCCGAGACGCAAGTACTTTTCAATTATATAACCATTATACAAAAGAAAGATTCAAATCTCAAACTTTTCAAGATTCGAATTTTGTACTTATACATATCATATACGTAATTGTAGAAACAAATGGAACATTAATTAAAATGATGAATTAGTGTTACTGGAGCATATCCCCAAGAGTATTGAAACTAATTCGGTAGCACTCAATATCAAACGAATCAAATCATATAAGATTCGATTTCTCCCACTGACCAATTCCATCATGATGGAATCGTAGAAGATTAATATTGAGCAAGAATCGCATTCATTAAATAACCTTATAACTAATTTCCATAAATTCATGTTTGATCATATCAAACATCTTTGAACAATTCAAAGACTCATAATGAATTTTAAAGATATAGTTTTCAACACTTCAAATCGAATATCTTTGAACCATTCAAAATATTCTATCTGCGTTTCATCAGAAACATATTGCAAGTTCTCGAACCATTCAAGACGTTCAATATGTATTCTTTTAGAAACACGTAACTAAGTCATGACAATTCATTAACTAAGTTACGAAGTAAAGAAAACTATGCAAGGCAATTTATAATTCATTAAACTACATATATCCAATGTATTAGTTTAATAAATTTGTGGTCCAATGACGATCATTGGTTAAATAAGATTTAATCACATTCCCAAAATACAATATTCATTAAATGGATAAGGATATATGGTGTGATCTCGTATCAGACCATCCATTACCTTACGGAATAACCATATAATGCTTATGTGATAAAATCTCATAAAACACTGTTCTAAGTTATTTACTTAACCAAATATTTTTCTTAATATTTATCTATATATCAATGATACTACTAGTCGTATTAAAATATATAACAACTGTTTATAAAGAACAAGTAACTATCTAATAGTCGCAAGTTCTGATATCAAATATCAAAAAAATCATTAAATAATATTTTAAATAACTAGTGAGAGATATGGTATCCAATACCTATAGTTGTCGTATTGTGAGAATCAATATTCTCTACACACAACTATACACATCTCATTTCTTTAGCTTTATAATTTGCCTTCAACTATTCACAACAATTGTAAATAATTGATTAGCAAACTGTGTCAGATACATGACCTCTAAGGACACTAAAGCCAAGAAATGTCATTATTAGATAAACAAATACATAATGAGGTTTTCTTAATGCCAGTCAAGAATCTTGAGACATGAACTAATTCACGTCAATTCTGAATGCAAAAGAAATTATTCTCTCTAGACTATTATATCCTAAAATGGATATCTATTTAGATTACCTATCGTGACTTAGAAACTAAGTCACTAAACATCTCGATTTTCAAGAAAATCGGAACAACATTTCCGGATGGTTTTGACTAATCTAACAATATCCAAGCCTACTCTAAATCTAGAACCTATTCTAGAAATCGGCAACCATAAGAAAAGTCAGAAAACATATACTAATAATATGCATGCAGTGGATTAAAGTTCAATTCTATCAACAATATAGAATAAGGAAAACATAAGTGGTAATTTTCATAATATTACACACTGCTTTAGTTATATATTTTTAACCCAGCAGTGCCTCCCACTATTTTATATAATACCGTATGTTGGGAAGTGGCCGCGAGTGCGCAGCGGAAAATAAAAATTATTATGCCGCTTTCTCTTTGCCCAAGACCCATTTGTTTTGATTATTCTACAAGCCTAGGCATGTTACTATATATTCTAAGCATAAAACTCATAAAACATGCAAAGAACATAAACCTAAACATGCTACTATCATAAGAACTCTAAATAAAATAAAGAAAGAAAAAGACTTACTTGAACCGTAGACTCCTCCAGTCCTCCCTCCAATCTACAAGCTTTTCTCGAACTCAGCAAGCTCTTCCACGTTCCAAAGAGCCACCCAAGTATGTGGCCTCCAAAGATGCACACACCAAAGCCAAAACTCAATGGCAAGACTACGCCTTGAGTGCACGGGTATTTTACCCTTGGTGCTAGCCTAGGCAAATACCTCAAAACTTTTAACTTGAGGTTCCACTAGTCAATTAGACTTAAGGATCCTCAAAATCAGTGGCTTACTCTTAAACTTTAGAGTTTCTCACTTATATAAACCCAAGATATGAAATGTTTGGTGTAAAAATTTGTGAAGAATTCTTTGGGTTTATATAGTGCTCCAAAGACAACAAAATTAATTAAGAATCCGATGTGGGATAAAAGCTAATTTAATCTTAGCCATTGGATCTTAATTTAGTGGTTTAATGAGATTATAAAACACTAATAAGAGTTTGGACCGAATTGGAATTCAAAACAAATAAATTTTTTTACTATTCACATGAATAGTAATTTTTTAAATTCCAATTTCCAAAGTGCGCCATCGTCATTCACCAATCCCTAAGCCACTATGGAACCTCATAAATGATCTGTTCAATAATTAAACACATTGAACCATTTATGAACAATTCCTACAGCAATCGTATATGCTGTTATATTTGTACTGTGCACTGTTAACCATTGATTTTGACTTTGTTGTGTGTGACCTTTTGGGTTCCCCTCAAGTTGGACATGAAATGAATCGTGATAATTTAATCGAACATAAATTATTCTCCGATCAGATGGTCGTTCGATTTCAATGACCAAGGTTGACATCTAGCAACATGCTAAGGCCCCAAAATTAGAAGGAAATATATATATACCCATTCTGTATGCGATTTACATATGATACGGTCTCTCGCCTCACTGTATCCCCACCTATTGACCTAGGGTACGAAAAATGTCTACCCATATGGTCAAAGGTATGATGTTGATAGTGTCATGAATCGTGCTAACCTAAGAATCTCACATGATTCTTCCACTGTGGCCACAGTCTCAAACACTGATCACACATATCAACCCGCGAACTGTAATACTACTCTTATAAGAAAATATTATCCGAGAGAGTGACGATTCTCTGTTGTATCTTTACAAACTTCATGTGTTTCAACAAATGACCCAATCATACCCTTATGACCATATCTTTTGAACCGGGAAAGGAGAATGTCAAAGTTATTTGATCCACACATAAGATTGTAAAGACCTCAAGTCAAATGACTAGTCATATAATCGATACATGAAAGTTCTCACAGACATATGGGATAAACACTCCATATGAAAACTTTCGGTGGTCATTTCGATGGACACAAGCAACTCATGCATCCATGTTATACACCAAGTGGACGGATCTCCGCTAGTAGCCTATGAGATCGGCTACCCTACTTAAGGGCAGATCATATCATCATGCTAGTCTCTCCGCTTTGTGAACGCCCAGATTATTCACAAAACTATGACTAGGAACATTTAAGAGTAATAATTCTCATAAGGCGTGGAAGCTATCGTCTTATTACTCCAAAGGCTTTATTACAGTGTTGATGATTCATATAAGTTATGTAAGACACGTATAATAAAGATTGCCATTTTATTAATTAATGAAAATATTACAAATACATGGACATATAGCCATTTACAAGTTAGTTATAGGGCATATATCTAACAATCTCCCACTTGCACTATAGCCAACTAGTATGAATCTGGACACCATACTCTCGGGTGTGCCTATCATGCTTTTGTTAAGTTAGCCCTTTAGTCAGAGAATCTGCAAGATTATCTTATGTGGGTATTTTCTCTATAATAACTTCTTTTCTCTCAATAATCTCCCTGATGAGATGAAATCGCCTGAGTACATGCTTGGATTTCTAGTGAGACCTTGGTTCATTTGATTGAGCAATGGCACTCGTGTTGTCATAGTACATCGTGACTCCATTATTTATCGCATGAAGCACTTCCAGCTCCGTGATGAACTTCTTATCCAGACTCCTTCTTTAGCAGCCTCAGATGCTGTAATATACTCGGCTTCAGTGGTGGAGTCTGCTGTAGTTGACTGCTTTGAGCTTTTCCAACTGACAGTATTGCCATTCAAAGTAAACAGATATCCTGTTTGCGATCTGCTGTCATCCCTATCGGTCTGAAAGCTCGCATCACAGTAACCAATGACTTTCATCTCAGAACAATCTCCGTATGTCAAAAACACATCCTTAGTTCTTCTCAGATACTTGAGGATTGTTTTGACAGCTGCCTAGTGTTGCTCACCAAGATTTGCATGATACCTGCTCGTTATGCTAAGAGCATAAGAGACATCAGGTCTTGTACATAGCATGGCATACATAATCGATCCTATTGCTGAAGCATAAGGGATCCTACTCATACGCTCCCTATCTGAAGGAGTATGTGGAAATTATTCCTTAGATAATTTGATTCCATGACAAGTAGGTAAATTACCTCTTCTGGAATCTTCCATTTTGAATCTTTTCAAAACTTTATCTATGTACGTAGATTGAGAAAGTCTTAACAACCTCTTAGATCTATTACGGTAGATCTTAATGCCGAGGATGTAGGCTGCTTCTCCCAAATCTTTCATGGAGAAATTCTGCGATAATCATGGGAATATCATTCCCGATGATTAATATGTCATCGACATATAATACAAGAAATACAACAGCACTCCCACTCCTTTTCCTGTAAACACAAGGCTCGTCTACATTTTTGATGAAGTCAAATTCTTTGATTGTCTCATCAAATCGTATATTCCAACTTCTGGAGGATTGCTTGAGTCCATAAATGGATCGTTTAAGCTTGCATACTTTATTATGATCATCTTTAGATGCAAACCCCTCAGGTTTTGTCATATAGACTTCCTCTACGAGGTTCCCATTAAGGAAAGCTGTTTTGACATCCATCTGCCAAATCTCATAATCAAAGTGTGCAGCTAGTGCTAGTAAAATTCGAATGGACTTTATCATTGCAACAGACGAGAAGGTTTTGTCATAGTTAATTCCTTGGATTTGTCTATAACCTTTTGCCACCAACCTAGCCTTATAGGTTTGGATGTTGCCTTCTGCATCAGTTTTACGCTTGTAAATCCATTTGCAGCCTATAGGTTTTATCCCTTCAGGTGCTTATACCAAGTCCCAGACTTGATTCTGATATATATAGTCTATTTCGGATTTCATGGCCTCAAGCCACTTGACTGAATCAATGTCACACATTACTTCGTCATAACTGGTGGGATCGTCATTATCAATGACCTGATCATTTTCCTCATCAATATGGAAACCATATCTTTCAGGCTCATGTCTTTCCCTACCAGACCTTCTGAGTTCATAACCTTATGGTTGTTCAGTCGTTGCCCTTTTGAGGGGCCTGGGGTTTAGTTATTTGTTAGTTTGTTCTTCTCGTACCTCATCGAGGTCAAGTCTACTCCCACTATATTTCTTGAAAAGGAATTCATTCTCTTGAAATTTAGCATTTCGTGAGACAAATGTTCTTTGTTCATTTGGGACGTAGAACACATATGCTATTGAGTTCAAGGCAAATCCTACAAACTTATATTTAACTGCCCTATCATCCAATATGTTAGTTTGTGTGAGCTTGACATGTGCGTCACATCCCCAAACTATTAGATAACTAAGACTAGGACGTTTCCCAGACCATAACTCATATGGTGTTTGACTAACAGTCTTGAAAGGAACTTGGTTTAGTAGTAGTGTTGCAGTTTCTAAAGCAAGACCCCAAAATGAAAAAGGTAGATCCGTGCCTGGCATCATTGATCAGACCATATCTAATAATGTCTGATTTCTCCTTTCGGAGACCCTATTATGCTGTGGAGTTCCCAGAGGAGTCCACTGGGAAACAAAGCCATTTTCTCTCAAGTAATCTTGAAATTCGTTGCTTAAGTATTCACCACCTCGGTCAGACCTTAGTGAATTAATACTTTTATTAAGTTGCTTTTCTACTTCAGCCTTGAAGTCTTTGAATTTCTCAAAGGCTTAAGATTTGTACCGCATAAGGTACACATACCCATATCGTGAATGATCATCGATAAAGGTAATGAAGTAGGAGAATCCACCTCTAGCGGTGACTGACATTGGTGTTAGTGATTCTAGGTTTTCAAGATTGAATTAAACAAGCATGAACATGTGTGAATACAACGACGGAAGTTGCAGAATACTTACATCGAGCGGTTGAGCGACGAATGAGGCAACAAAATTCAGATTCTGCTCACTGGTTTTGGCGGCAGTGGGCTGCTGTTGCTTCTGAATTTCGGCATTCAATCAACAAGAAACCAAGCTCCAAGCTTCGTCATTTGATTCCCGGCTCATGGGTGGACTTCCCAATCACCTTCGCATGATCCCGGAGTGTGCTAGCACTATTGTTTTTGCATCAAAAATGCACTTGCTTCCCTTCACTGCTCACGGTTTTTGCCCAGCCAAAACAGAACAGGAAATGCGTGAGAGAGAGGAAGAATGAGAAGAGAGAGAGGAGGGAAAAGTGTTATGCGTATTTGGTGATTACCAAAAGTGTATCTAATACACTTGAAATGAAATTCAAATTCATTTTCAACACATTTAGCTTTAATTGCCAACCACACACATCACTCATCACATCAATCACAAGTTGTCAAGTCACATCACTCAAAGTGACAAGTGATTTGACGCTCGATATGACTAGCGATTTGACGCTTGATTTGACATGCCGCACTCGAATTCGAAATGAGAATGCGCTCGCAAATAATCTCGGGCTCGGGTTCGCTAATTCCAAATTAACGAATTTTCCGTTATGTCGTAATTAAATGATTACGCCTAGCGAAATCACTATTCACGTTGCTAACGAATTAATTCTAATTCGTTCGCCCGAATTAAAATCTAATTTTAATTCCGCTTCGAAATCCAATTTCGATTAATATATCGAATATATTAATTAATTGATTAATTCCAAATTAATCGTTCTCTCTCTTTAATTGATATTTTATCCCAGATAAAATATCTCCGCAATTAATCCCAGATTAATTTTCTCTCTCATCTTATTAATCCCAGATTAATTAAAGTGCGAGTCATACGTCATCGGTGAATCTTTGGGAAGCGACCCATGAGATCCCCAGATATGTTGGCAGTAAATTCGGTCGTCGGACTATCCGAACACGTAAGTACCTAATACTACTTTTATACCGATTTACAAGAAAAGGTTGGCTTCTAGCAAAGCGCCATGCCTACCCAATTCTCCGGAAATATCCTTACAGGAATAAAGGATCTGTATCAGGTGTAGTATACGTAGTATTGCGTAATTTTGTCCAGTATCAGATGATCACATGCGAGGCCTGAGGCTGGTACAATGTTTGCCCCGTACGAAGCATATATCGGATTACGAGCAACCAGTCTCTTTAAAATCGGATAATCATGACCAAGTCATATTATCCCGACGGTTGCAACCTTATATAGAGAACCAGTTCTGTATCCCTGCGCGATCATCAACTCCATATGACTGCAGTGACACTTCCGTCTTGACATCACACCCAACACACTGCGATTCTCGATATACCCAGAATTGGCGTACACAGAACCGGTTAAAGCCCTGGACGACCTCAACCAAAGTATATTGATTGTCGCAAGTATTAGCGGTGCAAGTCTCAGGTTAAGAACAAATACACCTACCCTGATTGCAGACTCCCATAGACACATAGTCATACTACCAATGGGATTCCGCGGGGTCTATCCAGAGCGAAGCTGTTTCCCGTACCATCGGTAAAACACAACCTCTCATTCACTTGCATGAGTATCCTATACCCAAATATATGAGAACTATGCCGTCGTGCCCTCACAACGCGCACAAGTGTAATACTAGTCTCTTACGTATTTATCGATGTCTAATCTCGATAATACTCTGACTAGGGATATTTAATGATTTATCCTTCGTGGATTGATACTGTCTCATATTATTCTCAATCTAGGAACAAATCATAAGGACCTCCTATCATTTATATATCTAGGTGATCTAATCACAAATGATAAGAGTGCAATCTCCTTTGTCATATAGTTATTTGTACAACAACATCGTGATCTGTATAAATAGTGACGCTATGGGTCATAATTGTCCAACAATCTCCCACTTGGCCTATAGCCAGTCACTCGAGTGTCTAACACCCGAACTATGTACGGTTGGCTCAAATTGCTGAGAAAAGGTTTTCGTCAGTGGATTTCATGATTATCGTCTGATGCGATTTATACGATCATCACATCGCCACGATGTATGATCCGAACGAATCAGATGAATATCGAAGTATATATCTGCATCGTTGATGAGACCATTAATTCTTTAGCATGTGCTGTAGCCTAGCTTAGCGGCTAACATAACTATATCTAATATAATTAGATTTGTTATCGACCCAAATGGCTTCTATTGCTACCTCAACTGCAGCAATAACCCGCATTTGTTGGTTATTCGGTAACAGTATCTTGCTTGGAAGATTTCCAGCTCACTGTACCATTATTCATACTTTATAGTACCGTTGGCGACTTATAGTCATTTTCAGGAAAGCCAAGCTTTCACCGATTATTTTATGGGAATGTCATTTCCAAGAAATGACATATTATCATTATTTCAGGACATTCACTGTCAGCGCTCTCCCACTAACTTCCTTATATACACAAGAATCATTTCGTTTTGAATTAAATAATAAACTATTATGATTACATCAAAATGATAATTCCAAGAACCTAATGTTTGCTTCAATCCATACATGGATCGAATAACCTGCAAACCTTGTTTGCTAGTTTTTGGTACGACAAAACCGACAGGATGTTGTAAACATCCTCCAAAAGGTTTCCGTTAAGGAAAATGGTTTTGCCGTTCTGCTGCCATATTTCATAAATGAAACATGCAGCAACAGCAAACATTATCAAATGGATTTACCGTGGCAACAGGTAAAAGGTTTCGTTGTAATCAACACAGTGTTGATAACTCTACCTTTTCGCTACAAGCCTAGCTTAGTACGTTGGTATGTTGCCTTCCATTTATGTCTTCCTTGAAGACTTATATAGTACCAATAGGCACAATACCTTGCGGTACATCAACTAGTGTCCAAACGTAGTTGGTATACATGGAATCATTTCGGACTCATGACACTTTGTCATAATAGGGAGTCGATACCTTGTATCACTTCCTCATACGTAGTCAGTTGGTATACCTCAATAAGATTGACATCTTTATGAGGTGAGATCAGAAACCCATACCCTAGGTTGTTTTCTGACTCTCTCAGAAATACGCGGTTCTTGTGTATTCAAAGATTATGGTATAGTTTCATCCTTGATGAACCATTTATGTTCCATTAGGACACGGTGCCTTGAATAGTATTACTCCGATTTTCATCGAGTTTTACTATCCTCAAACTTACCACTGCATATCGGTATTCCTCTTAGGAAAACCACATGGTGAGCAACAATTACATTGTTCTCATGTGAGTTGTATAAGTACTATACTTATGTATCCCTAGGATAACCTACAATTGGCACTTATCCAATTTGGGTTTTAGTTTGGTATCATCCAAACATATGCCTAGCATTCCCAAATATCAGGAATGTGAAACTCGGTTCTTTCCCGTTCATATCTAATATGATATCTGTCAAACAGATTTTAATGGAACCTTATTCAAAATAAGTTCTTGCACTGTTTAAAGCTTATCCGTTGAAGGAAATGGTAGCTCAGAGCGACTCATGATTAACCTTATCATGTCCAACAAAATTCGGTTACTCAGTTCGGACACACCGTCACTTTGACGTGTTCCGGGAGGAGTCCTCATTTGAAAGAATACTTTACTCTTTCAAGTATTTAAGAAACTTATTGCTTAAATATTTTCCATTACGGTCTTACCGTGACGGTTTAATACTTTAGCTGATCTATTTGTCTATTTTGTGTCGAAACTTTAAAAGTTTCCGTTGTGTTCTTCAAAAGAAACACATAACCATAACGCGATGCCACATCTGTAAGGTCACGAAATATTCATATCCACATCTAGCCTAGCTAGACATGGGCCCACTTGCTTCACTATGATCTAGGGCTAACAGGTCGGTGGCATTTACACGTTTACCAAGTAAATAGTGTTTTAGGCACTTTGCCCAATAAACTAGATTCGTAGACTTTATTTGATTGGAATCAAATCAGTCCAGGTACCCGCTCTTCAAAAGTTAGGATATACGATTCTTGTTTAATTGTGTCCTAGACAACAATGCCACAAATTAGTTTCTTCTGATCAAATCAGTTTGAGCTATTTATTTGTCATGTTATATATATTTGAGATTTATTTATATTCAAAATATAAATTCTGTTATTCACATCTAATGTGTTTATCTCAATATCATCTTTATATAATAAAACAATTTAGTGTTCTAGAATATAAAGGTTCATCCGCAACAGATTAAACACTGATATAGAGATAATGTTTCTAGTCAAACTAGTTACATTATAACAGTTTCTAAATTTAAGTACACACCCGAAGGTAGTTCCTAAACTTAGGTATCTACGGTTAAAGCAGCGACTTTCGTCCCGTTTCCAATTCGCAGATAAATCTCTATTGAAGTCAGTATCATGTTCATAACAGATTCTGCACATCAATATATTTATGTATAATGTAATTTTAATACTAGTAGTGAACATATTATGACAATCATATTTGAAGTCGGAGCCTTGCTCGTTCTTCAATTCCTTTTTGGGATATGTCCTTTATCTTCCCAGAAGATTATAATGATATTGCCTTTGCCCTTTTCAACACTCTAGAAGCCTATGGCCTTTTAGAATATCGAAGTAAGGTGCGCCTTGCGCTACTTACTTATTGCAATCTTTGACTTTGTCTCCTTGAGAATTGTCATTAACTCTCCAAGAGTTATTAATTGCAATTTAGTACTTCTAAAATCTAAGTATAGATTTATGAAGATCCTTCAATTTCAGTATCATACTTTAAGGATCCAATCCTTAGTTCTGATTCAGAAATTAAAGTGTCTACTGTGGTAAGTATAATGGATTAAGCACTTAAGTTATCATCACATAAATCTTCCTTGGATTTATGCTCTACCTTTTGCTTAATTCCGGGCTTAGGCCTAATATGTTATTTTATAAAATAAATTAACTTATTAGTTTCCAGGACCATCCTGAAAATTTATTCCCATTTGAAAATTAAACCATTTAAATACATTTTCCCTAGGATTATGTTTTAAATGTCAATCTTTCAATTTTATTTTGATTCTAATAGTCCAACTATTTAATCAACGATTTTGGTACTATATATTATAATGATTATTATAGTCCAACTATACAATCAACTATAATTTAAATTAATTAACCTCAATTATATTGATTACTATAGTCCAACTATAAAATCAACTATAAGATGAAATTAATTAATTCAAATATATTGATTACTATAATCCAATTATATAATCAACTATAATACAGTCCAACTGTTTTATTAAAACAACAATTTAAATATTAGTCTAACTAACATTTAATTTATTTAACGAATGATGTTTGTTTTGAGCGCGTATGGCAAGTAATTAAACGAGTATTGCAAATTCAATTCTTGCTTCCCACTTTTTTTTCGGCGAGTCTCTAACCCTCTGTCGAGTACTCAGGAAACCGTGTTTCCTAGCGGGCTAGGATCCCGTTAAATATCACACAATCTTGACTTTGGCCACAAATTGTATGATAATTAACTAGGTAGATCTCTAAGATCAATTGGATCCAATCCAATTCCTAGATCCAGTAGGCGGACATCCAAGTCCTAAACATATATCTTATATATGCCAATACATCCAATGTATTACCTAACCTTTTTCCTCTGAATCAACTAAGCCTTGGCTTTGGCACAACAAACTTAGTGATCCCAGTCAAGCGCGACCCATTGACCATGGAAAGCTTCGTAATCAATGTCGATGGACAAGAAGTGGTCTTGACTTTGGCCAACAAACGACAACTTGGACAAGACACTGATATGGAACAAAGCCTTCGTGATTCAAACACATCCTCGATGGACAAAGGCCTTGACTTTGGCCAATAAGCCAATGCCAGTCTCGGATCTTGAGTGAGAATCACTCAATGGAAGGAAAGACGCTTAATATTATTTGAGTGTTTTTCGAGTGCAAATTGGCAACCAATTTATTATCTTTGTTAAGGTCTCATCATCATACACCCTTAAACATGCATTCTAAACACATAATAAAGCGTATATGAAAAATAATAATGATATGCAGATGGATACTTTACACATTGATCCTAGATCAAATCTCTCCCTTTCTCTCTCCAGCTAGCACATGTATTACTTCTACCCGTTACATTACACTTCTAAAGAAACCTCATTTACATTGAGGGGAATAAGTGACAAGAGAATACAAAGAATAAGGGGGTGATAAGGCTGGACACGCAGGTCCAATTAATAAATCAAATTTATTACAATAATTTCTAAAATTGCCCCACCCATCTAATATCCATCCGATATACATTATTCATGCATCGCAACCATGTATTCACACAAGCATGTTATCAATCAATATAATCCAATTAATTAATCTGATAGTTAGTGATCATCCAATGTTCAAACAACGATTTGATTTTGTTCGAGTCAAACTCGTTTGCTAATAAGTACTCAAAGTACGAATTCTTGAATTAAATTAAACTACAACATTAAATCCAATTTAATATGTATTTAATACTAATTCACTATTTAATTCCAAATTAAATACTACACTTTATTAATAAACATTTTACGATTTAAATTCCAAATTTAATCGCAACGTGTCTCAAAGCCCGATTAATATCCAATATTAATTTAATTAAAGTCCAATGGGCTTTTAATTAATTTCTTAAGGCGTGGACTTTTGGTCAACTCGGGTCAAACTCAATAACCAAAGTCCAATCCGGGAGTTACCATATAAGCCTAGAAATCAATTTAGGCCCATTAGGCCCAATTAAACTTTAAAGGTCCATTAAGTCGCATTTGGGCTTTATGGAGGTGGTTTTGGGTCCAATTGGATCCAATCCATTTGGCCTAAACCTAACTTGGTACAACCAAGCCCAATTAGCCCAATTACAACATAACAAGTCCAAATCCAATTTAAGGCCCAAATTATTAAATCATAAAAGTCCAATTTCATAATCTAATTAATCCTAAAGTATATAGCATTATTAATTACCCAAATCAATATTTCCAAAACACCAAATTTGTACAATTAATCATGCTCATTATTATTAAATCATGTCCAACACAATTTAACAAAAATCAAACCCATTACATGCTTTACTACTCTCGGCAATATGGACTAATTTTATGTCAATTTGAATTCAATCCAATTAAATCCAAATTAACATTAAATCAACATCCTCAATCGTTTCAAGTCATCCAATGATCAATGAAACAAAATTACAAAGATTTAGGGCATACTCCTATTCGGCCAACACATCGAAATTGGGGAAAATTGTTCCAAACATTTTTTAATCAAATTGATCCAATCAATCATCAATTAACACACATTCAAGCATACTTAATCATCCAATTTCATAATTGCATGCTCAAATTCATTTTACCCAATTTCATGCTTTGTAACATTCTTGGCAATTTGGGGATTTTACGTCCGATTCGAATTCAATCCAATTAATTCCACAATCGACATTAAATCATATTCCCGAATGATTTCCAATACATCCAAGGAGACAAAGTCAAAGTTTGTAATAATGCAAGTAGCGCAAGGCGCACCATACTTCGATATTCCAAAAGGCCAAGGCTTGGCCAAAGGCTTATGGAATGTGAAAATGGCAAAGGCAAAATCATTATAATCTTCTAGGAAGATAAAATGACATATCCCAAGAAGGAATTGAAGACGAGCATGGCTCTGACTTCAGATATGTTTGTCATAAATATGTTCACTACTAGTATTAAAATTGGATTTTAAATACTTAGTGTGATACATAAATATATGTCTTGATGTTCAGAATCTGTTTTGAACATGATACTGACTTCAATAGAGATTTATCTACGAATTGAAAACGGGACGAAAGTCGCTGTTTAACCACAGGTACCTAAGTTTAGGAACTACCCTTTCGGTATGTACGTAAATTAGGAAACTATTATAATGTAACTAGTTTGACTAGAAACATTATCTCTATATCAGTGTATAATCAGTTGCGGATATACCTTTATATTCTAGAACACTAAAGTGTTTTATTATATAAAGATGATATTGAGATAACCACATTAGATATGAATAACAGTATTTATATTTAGAATATAAATAAATCTCACACGTATAACATGACAAACTAATAGCTCAAACTGATTTGATCAGGTTGAAACTTGAATGTGGCATTGTTGTCTGGGACACAATTTAAACAAGACTCGTATATCCACTCTTTCGAAGAGTGGGTACTAGGACTAATTTGATACTATTCAAATAATGTCTACGAATCTAGTTTATTGGGTAAAGTGCCTAAAACACTATTTACTTGGTAAAAGTGTAAGTGCCACCGATCTGTTAGCCCTAGTTCATAGTGAAAGAAGTGGGCCCATGTCTAGCTAGGCTAGATGTGGATATGAATATTTCGTGACCTTTACGGATGTGGCATCGCGTATGGTTATGTGTTTCTTTTGAAACACAAATCGGAAACTTTTAGAGTTTCGACACGAAGTAGACAAACAGATCGGCTAAAGTATTAAACTGTCACGGTAAGACCGTGATGGAAAATTACTTAAGCAATAAGTTTCTCATATACTTGAAAAAGTATAGTATTCTTTCAATGAGGACTCTTCCTTGAACACGTCAATTTGACGGTGTGTCCGAATTGAGAGACCGAATTTTGTTGGACATGATATGGTTAATCATGAGTCGCTCTGAGCTACCATTTACTTCAACGGATACGCAAAACAGTGCATAACTTATTTTGAATAAGGTTCCATAAAATATCTGTTTGACAGATATCATATTAGATTTGAACTGGAAAGAAACCGGGTTTCACATTCCTGAATAATTTGGGAATGCTAGGCATACGTTTGGATGATACCAAACAAAAAAAACCCAAACTGGATAAGTGCCAATTATAGGTTATCCTAGGGATACCATAAGTATTGTACTTATACAACTCACGAGAGAACAATTAGATTGTTGCTCACCATGCGGTTTTCTTGAGAGGAATACCGATATGCAGTGGTAAGTGGGAGGATAGTAAAACTCGATGAAAATCGGAGTAATACTATTCCTGGCACCGAGTCCTAATGGAACACAAATAGTTCATCAAGGATGAAACTATTCCAATAATCTTCTAATACACAAGAACCGCGTAGGTCGGAGAGAGTCAGAAAACAACCTGGGGTATGGGTTTCTGATCTTACCTCATAAAGATGTCTATCTTATTGAGGAATATCAACTGACAACGTATGAGGAAGTGATACAAGGTATCGACTCCCCATTATGGCAAAGTTCCATAAAGTTTGAAGTGGATTCCATGTATACCAACTATGTTTGGATACTAGTTGATCTACCGCAAGGCATTGTGCCTATTGGTACTAAATAAGTCTTCAAGGAAGACATACATGGATGGCAACATACCAGCGTACTAAGCTAGGCTTGTAGCGAAAAGGTAGAGTTATCAACATTGTGTTGATAATGACGAAACCTTTTACCTGTTGCCATGGTAAATCCGTTTGGATAATGCTTGATGATGCTGCATGTTTCATTTATGAAATATGGCAGCTGAACGGGAAAATTGCTTTCCTTAACGGAAACCTTTCGGAGGATGTTTACAACTTCCTAACGGTTTTGTCGAACCATAACAAGCAAACTAGGTTTGCAGGTTATTCGATCCATGTTTGGATTGAAACAAGCATTAGGTTCTTGGAATTGTCGTTTTGATGTAATCATAATAGTTTATGATTTAATTCAAAACGAAAATAATTCTTGTGTATATAAGGAGGTTAGTGGGAGCGCACTGACAGTGAATGTCCTGAATAATGATGATATATCATTTCTTGGAAATGATATTCCCATAATATAATCGGTGAAAGCTTGGCTTTCATGATAACGACTATAAGTCGTAACAAAGGTACTATACAATAATATACGGAATAGTGAGCTGGAAATCTTCCCAGCAAGATACTGTTACCAAATAAACAACAAATGCGAGTTATTGCTGCAGCTGAGGCAGCAATAGAAGCCATTTGGGTCGATAACAAATCTAATTAGATTAGATACAGTTCTATTAGTAGCTGAGCTAGGCGTCAGCACATGCTAAAGAATTAATGGTCTCATCAACGATCCAGATAAATACTTGGATATTCATCTGATTCGTTCGGATCATACATCGCGGCGATGTGATGATCGAATAAATCGCATCAGTTGATATTCATACAAATCCGCTGACGAAAACCTTTACTCAGCAGTTTGAGCCAAACCGTACATAGTTCGGGTGTTAAATACTCGAGTGACTGGCTATAGGCCAAGTGGGAGATTGTTGGACAATTATGACCCATAGCGTCACTATTTGTACAGATCACGGTGTTGTTGTACAAATTAACTATGTGACAAAAGAGATTGCACTATTATCATTTGTGATTAGATCACCTAGATGTATAAATGATAGGAGGTCCCTGTGATTTGTTCATGGACGGAGAATGATATGAGACAGTATCAGTCCACGAAGGATAAATCATTAAATATCCCTAGTCAGAGTATTATCGAGATTGGACATCGATAATGCGTAAAAGACTAGTATTACACTTGTGCGTATTTATGAGGGCACAACGTCATAGTTCTCATATATTTGGGTATAAGATACTCATGCAATTGTAATAGGAGGTTGTGTTTTACCGATGGTACGGGAAACAGCTTCGCTCTGGATAGACCCCATCGGAATTCCATTGGTAGTATGACTATGTGTGTATGGAAGTCCGAAATCAGGGTAGGTGTATTTGGTCTTAACCTGAGACTTGCACCGCTAATACTTGCGACAATCAATATACTTTGGTTGAGGTCGTCCAGGGCTTTAACAGGTTCTGTGTACGCCAATGCTGGGTATATTGAGAATCGTAGTGTGTTGGGTGTGATGTTAAGACTGAAGTATCACTCCAGTCATATGGAGATGATGGTCTCATAGGATACGAAACTTGTTCTCTTAAATGCTCGAGCTATCGGGATATTATGACTAGGTCATGTATATCCGATTATAGAGACTAGTTGTCAGACATCCGATATGTGCTTCGTACGGGGCAGACACAATTCCATCCCCAGGCCTATCACGTGATCATCCGATGCTGGACATAAATACACAATACTACGGTATACTACGCTTGATATAGATCACATATTCCTATAAGGATATTTCTGGAGAATTGGGTAGGCATGGCGCTTTTCTAGAAGCCAACCTTGTCTTGTAAATCGGTAAAAACGTAGTAGTAGGACTTACGTGTTCGGATAGTCCGACGACCGTATTTACTGCCAACATATCCGGGGATCTCATGGGTCGCTTCCCGAAGATTCACCGATGATGTATGAATCGCACTTTAATTAATCTGGGATTAATTAGATGAGAGAGAAAATTAATCTGGGATTAATTAAAGAGATATTTTATCTGGGATAAAATATTAATTAAAGAGAGAGAACGATTAATTTGGAATTAATCGATAAAATAATATATTCGATTTATTATGCGAAATTGGATTTCGACGCGGAATTAAAATTAGATTTTAATTCGGGCGAACGAATTAATTTAGAATTAATTCGTTAGCGACATAAATAGTGATTTCGCTAGGCGTAATCGTTTAATTACGTCGCGACCGAAAATTCGTTAATTTGGAATTAGCGAACCCGAGCCCGGAATTGTTTACGAGCGCATTCGCATTTCGAATTCGAGTCCTGCACGCAAGTCAAATCGTGCGTCAAATCGTAAGTCACATCAAGCATCAAATCACATGTCACTTTGAGTGATGTGACAATTTGATTGATTGATTTGAGTGATGATGTGGTAGTTGAAAATCATTAATTGCTTTTTGCTTTTTGACTTTTTGATTAATGGAAAATGATTTGTGTATTTTTTATTTTGATTTTTGGAAAATCAAATAAATATATAAATCATTCTTTTTCCTTCTCTCTCCCTCACCTCACGGTTTCTTTCCTTTCCCTCCTCTTCTAATTCTCGGCTTTGAGCCATTTTCTTTCTTCTCCATTTCTGGTTTTGCCGAGAAGCAGTGAGAAGAAAGGAAGAGAGTATTTTGTTGCAAAATACAAAGTGCTAGCACACACTTGAGTTATCCTAAGGTGATAGGGCAATGAGTTTGTGAGCTTAGAATCCATTTTTGAAGCTTGAAGCTTGGAGCTTCCATGGAGTCATCAATGGACGAATTCTTGGAGGAGTTTCACAGTCTAAAACGAGCAGTCCACGAGCTAGAAGAGCCACTACCGAGCTTCTTGGATGAGTTGTCTTCTTCGCGTCGCAAGATCCGGTCAATGTGAGTATTCTGCACCTCCTTTGATGTGTATTCACTTGTTTCATTGCTTGATTTCATGATCTTGGGACCTAATTAGAAACCAACACTTTCACAATGAGGCATATCAAGGCTTCATGTCAGTGACAAACTCAAGCTACCGATGTAGTCCTGTCAGCTTTGGCACGTTCAGGATTTCCACTTTCATCTGAATTTGCCTCTTATCATATAAGTTCTACCGGCTCAAATGAACTACCTTCAGTTATAACTACATAGCTTTGGCATGATACAACTATAGCATCAGGAAATCATTTGCATCCGTACTGACAAGGCGGACTAAGAAATAAGTATTCCTAATACTAGTTACTTAATGCCTTATTTAAGCGGGGATATTCCTAAAGAGGGTTCTACTCTACATCAAATGTAGATTTTAATCTAGATCAATTTCTCAACAGTTCAATTCTACCTGGAAAAACATAACTTAACTTAACCATTAAATTTCCGTTATGGTTTCCATTAGCGTAGAAACGAAAAATTAAGAAACATCTAAATTACATACATGTGCAAATATCAAAATTGGATTATATATCATATATCAAGCTTGAAAAATTTAATGGATGTTGGATCAGACATGCTCTGATACCATTTTTGATGAGGTTTTAGCGCGGGCGCATCGGAAGCTCACTGTTCGGGCGAAATTGTAACTTTAAAACTTTTAAAGTTACCGAATAAATTATTCAACTTTAAATAAAGGCTTGACTGACTTTGGAGGGGCAAAATGGTCATTTGATCATTTTAATCAAATTAAATAATAATAAGCTTTAAGTTAACAAATCCAATTTGTAAACTTTAAGCTTAATAAAATCATGCCACATGTATCCAATAATAATCAAACATATTGCATAATAATTATGTAATATTGATATAATTTAATTATCTAGATATTTAACATTTAAACATCTAAATAATTAATTAATGTGATTATTATTATATATGTATTTTTATTTACATTAAATAACAAATACATATATTAATGGCATGTGTCAAAGTCTCATTTGATAATTAATTAATCTATATTATTCATAAAGCATTGCCCAAATGCTCAACGAGTACACTTCATATTGTGAGACTCTCTAAGTTTAGGTTTATCCGTCACAGAATCTAATTTCGTGTCCATAATTCACCAACTCATGAATTATGACGACCATAGATAATCTCATTAAACTATGCAAGTCGAGGTCATTGCATACGTATAATCCCTCCATCACAGGCTATCAATATTATATCGGGGATATAGATTATAACGTAAAATCCCTAAGGTATAATATAGTCAAATTTTAAATTTACAATCTCTAAATAACACTCGGAACTCGCTTCCGAAGTATACCATGGCCATAGATTTACTAGATCGCAAACACGTTCAAGATACATATGCCATGTACACAGGACTGACAGATTCTATCTGATACTCACAAGATACTATGGGCATGAGTCCACACCCAACGAGCAAGCAGAGGTATGATCTAAATAGATCAGTGATGTGACTACCATCAAAGTGTGGATGATGTCTCATATATCCACAGTGGTATCTCAAGTCGAAGGACCACCATGCTACTCGACTCGAGAAGATTCATATAGACGTTGGTGCACCATCTATTAGGAAATCTTTGGTGAGTCGTTCACTGTTTATCAAATAAACACCTACATGTCTATACGAGTCTCCCAAGACTCATGGTTTATTGGGATAAACCATCAGACAAAGTCACGATATACGACATGTACTGGTCTCAGCAGATTTTACTAACCGACCAGTGTCAGTAAATCTTGACCAGGAACTTTATTTGATAATATACTTCTAGTAGTGACACTTTCCAATGTCAATTACAAACTACTTTGTAACTGCGCACTACATAATATATTATCGCGTCTTTGTCTAATATATACATATTATTAAATCATATTTAATTTCAATCTAATCGTAATTATATCGAATATGTATATAAAAGCAAGAAGTATTACCATAAATAAGTAATATTATAGAAAAATGAATTGTTCGTATTCATGAATCGGACATAAATACGATCCGGATTGGCACTCTGAGAACCAACCCTAACAGCCTTGATACGCATCCTGTGAATGTGCCAAAGCTGTCACAACGAGAAACGGTCAGGACCAAAATCAAGAGTCACAATGAGTGTGATTGACAATGAATTGTCTACCTGTGAATATACGTAGGTGAGAACGTGCCAAAACTGTGAGTCGAAATATATTCATGGGGTCCACTTTCCATTATGGAATTCGATTTAATTATTGAATTCTCATTTTCCGTTGGGGATTATGGTATTACATAAAGTAGTGGGATGCATTACTGGGTTTAAAAATTCCATAACTAAGACAATGTGTAATATTATGAAAATTATCGCTTATGTTTTTCCTTATTCTATTATGTATATAGAATTAAACTTTTAATCCACTACATGCATATTTTATATATGTTTTTTGACTTCACTTATGGTTGCAGATTTCTAGAATAGGTTCTAGATTAAGAGTAGGCTTGGATATTGTTAGATTAGTCTAAACCATCAGGAACTGTTGTTCCAATTTTCTTGAAAAATCACGATGGTTAGTGACTTAGTTACATATTTTAAAATGACTAGTAGTGTCATTGACGATAAACATTAAGAAAAATATTCGGTTAAGTAAATAACTTAGAACAATGTTTTATGAGATTTTATCACTTAAGCATTAGATTCTTATTCTGTATGGTAAATGGTGGTCTAATACGAGATCACACCACATATCCTTATCCATTTAATGAATATTTTCTTCGGGAATGTGATAAAATCTCATTTAATCAATTATTGTCATTGAAGCATAAAATTTATTAAACTGATACATTGGATTTATGTAGTTTAATAAATTGTAAATTACTTAAGGTAGTTTATTTTACTTCGTAACTTATTCAATGAGTTGTTATGACTTAGTTATATGTTTATGATGAAACGCAGATAGTGTATTTTGAACGGTTCAAAGATATTCTATCTGAAGTTTTGAAAATATATCTTTCAAATTCATCGTGAGTCTTTGAATTGTTCAAAGATGTTTGATACGATCAAACCTGTGAATTTATGACAATTAGTTCTAAAATTATTCAATGAATATGATTCTTACTCAATATTATTCTTATACGATTCCATCATGATGGAATTGGTTAGTGGGAGTAATCGAAACTTATATGATTTGATTCGTTTGATATTGAGTGTTACTGAATTAGTTTCAATACTCTTGAAGATATACTCCAGTAACACTAATTCATCATTTTAATCAAGGTACCATTAGTTTCTACAGTTACGTATATGATATGTATGAGTAGGAAATTCGAATCTTGAAAAGTTTGATATTTGAATCTTTCTTTTGTATAATAGTTATATAATTGAAAGTGCTTGCGCCTCAGAGGTACAAGTAAAAGTTATCACTTATTCTATTTTAATAGAAAATTGTATTCTATTTTATAGAATATCTTTTCTACGATCCCGAGTAACAAAATTATTTTATTACTTAGTGTGTAACATCGAATGTTGACCATTGTAGAAAAGACTTGACTTATTGAAGTCAAATGTGAGAATGATAAACTATAAGTGGAACTATAAAATTAATAAGATGAAAAGACCCTTAGTCATCTTCCATATAAGTCCAATAGGATGTCAGAATCATTTGCAAAGTATTTGATACTTAATGGTTCTATTGTTTTCTTATCGAAGAAAGTTATCTTATAACTTATAGTGGGAGTGATATTTGATATTGATTTCAGAAGTTAACATTAAACCATAGATCTAAGATTTTTTTATAGCTTACTATGATCAAGTTTTGAACTTGATTGAGCGTTCGTTATGAATCGTTCATAAAATGTGTAAATGGTTTGCGCAACAAAAGCAAAGTGAGCTTATTAAAGGTTTGACCTTTAAAGTATGACAGCGAGAAATGTTATACTCAGCAATCTATTATAGATTATTAGGAAACTCGTCTCTAGTTGCACTAATTGAACAATTAAAGATATGTTGGGTAATGTTAAGATTAAACTGTGTATTTTAGCTAAGAGTGCAAAGTGGCATTCTTGTAGTTTTGGAAGGGTTCCAGGGGGCAGTTTTTGTTATTATTTTGGGCAGTTTTTGGGTGTTAAACAGTGAAATTCTTGGGCTGGTTTTATTGTGTCGGTTTGAGTGTTGAGTGTGCTGTTGGGTTTGTTTTCTTGTGTCGGTTTGAGTGTGTTATGAAGAGTGAATGTACGTGAGTGCAAGGTGGCTGTGTGTGAGAGCTGTGTGTGTTGACGTGTGAGGTTGGCTTGTGGTTTATGAGTTGTCGTGGAGGCAGAGGACGCTGAAGGAGGCTGGCTAGGTGAGGTAGTGGGGACGTGTGGCGTGGGGCTTAAGGGGGCATGTGGGCTGTGACGTGAGGGGTAAGTGTTTCTTGAAGGCTAATTAAGTAAAGGTAAGGGGGTGTTGTTGGCAGGCTAGTGGGCAGGTGCGTGAAGTTTGGTGGACATGGGCAGGTGGCTGTGTTGAGTTGGTGTTGGTCAGGCGTTAAGGCTTGTGAGAGCTGTTAAACGTTTGTGACCTTTGTGTGGAGCGTGGATGGCTGCGAGTGGAGGCAAGGGGGAGTGATTGTGGAGAAGGCCGTGTGTCTAGGTTTTGTGAGGGAGAGCTGCTGAATGAGTGAATACAGACTGCAGAGATGAGTCGCTCTTTTGTGGTTAGTTGTGTCGACAATGGCTTGGGTTTTTAGGGTTATTGGTGTGATTCAGTCGATGCATGGAGTGGGAAAGAGGGACGTGAATCTGTGAGGGTTGTGATGGCTTGTACGTGTGTATCATTGTGCGTGAAAGGGGCTAGTTGAAGGCAGATTGGGTGAGGGGTACGTGAGGCAAGGGGTTGGTGAAATGGGCTGCTGTCGAGAGGGGCTTAGGCTGTGAGATTTGTGTGGACTTTTGAAGGCGCGAGCAGCTAGGGTTTCATTGTGATTTTTGGTGTGAAGTTGGGCAGTGACGTGAGTGGCTTGTGGTGGGTTTGTGATTATTTTGGTGAGTGTGTGCTGTGAGTGATGGCGTGAACATGGGTGATTCAGGCTGTGATGCGTGGAGGGCAGGGGCACTGTTGCATGGCTGATGGCTATGTGGTGTGGCTGCGTGAATGGGGCAAGTGAGGGTGGCTTAGTTACGTGTGTGAGAATGGCTGCATTTAGGCTGCTACCGAGAGGGGCTAGGGCTGTGACCTGCGTTTGTGTGTTACGGTTTATTGGTTTGTGAAGATTAGGAGAGATTGAGACCTGACCTGAAGCCTGAAGCGTGAAGCCTGAAGGTGGGTGTTGTCGCTATTTTGGTGAGGCCAAGAGTGGCGAGAGAGGTAATGGAGAGAGGGTCTGTGTCCAGAGTTCGTTTGGGTTCTTAGGGTTTGCTTTGTTGTGGTCTGCCGAGTGAAGAGAAGATAGAGAGAGGAAGAGCGTGAGTCTGGTTCAGGGTTTCACGTGTACTTTGAGCCAAGGGAGCAAGGGCGTGTGATGGGTGTTTCAATGGCTGAAATGGGGGCTGCAGTGGTGTGTGATTGAGGACTGTTTGTAGGGTTTTTTTAGGGTTTGTTGCTTTCTATATGCATGGTTTGTGACTGGTCTGAGCGTGAGTGGGTGTTGAAGTTGATCGGAGGATAGAGACGAGAGGGATAGGAGGCAGGCAACTGCTTTGTGGGGAAAATGATCCTTAGGGTTTTTTTGTGTTTTTTTTTTTTGATGATTGCTGTGGGTTCCATGGGCTGAAGCCAAAATCTAGATTTAGTTTAGGGGTTCTTATATAGTGGTGAGCTAGGGTTAGGGTTTTGGATGGGTGCATATGGGCTTTTGGTGGGTGAATATCTTCAATTAGTAGGTGAATTATTTTAATTTTGGAAGTGATTTAATTTAATTAACTTTAATTTAATTTAATTTAATTTAATTTAATTTAATTTAATTTAATTTAATTTGTGACATGTGTTTTAATTTAATTTAATTTGTTTTAATTTAATTTGTGACATGTATTTTAAATGTTTTAATTATTTAATTTGTGAGATGTGTTTTAAATGTTTTAATTATTTTTTTGATGTGATTTAATGGGTTTGGTGTGTTTTAAAACAGAGGTCCAACAAGCGAACCCGAAGCTAAACAATCGAGTTAAATCCGACAAAATACTGATTTCCGACTTTTCCCTTCCGACGTCCGTTTCCCGCGACTTCCGTGACTTAAAAGGTAGTGCCTTTAAATGAGACTCATCATAGGGACTTACATGCAAAAATGCAGTGCCTACAGTCGCCCCCACTTTGATGGGACTTGTGCAGTGTGTGACAATGACAATCCTATCAAAGCACGTGCAATGCATTTTCACTTACCTGGCTCGCCAGCTGCCACCTGACTTGCCTGCTGCTTCGAACTGATTTGCTGATGTATTAGATATGGAGGCGAGGCGCCTCGACCTCTGGGCTTTGTTCCTGAACCACCGAATGTGAACTGTGATGATGATGCAGTGGGCCCTCGACCCTGGGACACATCCCGGAACTGCAACTGACAACGGGGGCACCTCGACCCTGGGCACCTCGACACAACACCGCTGACAACAGGGACCTCGCCCTCGAACTGATGATGTAGTCGGCATCTCGACCCTGGGCACCTCGACCCGGAACTACAACCGACAACGGAGGCACCTCGACCCTGGGCACCTCGACCCAACACCACAGACAATAGGGACCTCGCCTTCGAACTGATGATGTAGTGGGCACCTCGACCCTGGGCACCTCGACCGACAACGGGGGCACCTCGACCCTGGGCACCTCGACCCAATACCGCTGAAAATAGGGACCTCGCCCTCGAACTGATGATGTAGTGGGCACCTCGACCCTGGGCACCTCGACCTAACACCGCTGACAATAGGGACCTCGCCCTCGAACTGATGATGTAGTGGGCACCTCGACCCTGGGCACCTCGACCCGGAACTACAACCTACAACGGGGGCACCTCGACCCTGGGCACCTCGACCCAACACCGCTGACAATAGGGACCTCGCCCTCGAACTGATGATGTAGTGGGCACCTCGACCCTGGACAGCTCGACCCGGAACTACAACCAACAACGGGGGCACCTCGACCTTGGGCACCTCGACCCAACACCGCTGACAATAGGGACCTCGCCCTCGAACTAATGATGTAGTGGGCACCTCGACCCTGGGCACCTCGACCCTGGGCACCTCGACCTGGAACTACAACCGACAACGGGGGCACCTCGACCCTGGGCACCTCGACCCAACACCGCTGACAATAGGGACCTCACCCTCGAACTGATGATGTGTGTCACGACCCTAGGACTCATCCCCAAAACTGATACTGATGCTGATGTGGGCCTCAACCCTGAGACTCATCCCCGAAACTGATACTAATGCTGATGTGGGCCTCGACCCTGGGACTAATCCCCGAAACCAATACTGCCGTGGGCCTCGACCTTGGGACTCATCCCCAAAACTGATACTGATGTAGGCCTCAACCCTAGGACTCATCCCCGCAACTGATACTGATGATGATGTAGGCCTCGGCCCTGGGACTCATCCCTGAAACTGATGCTGATGCTGATGGGAGCCTCAACCTTGTGACTCATCCCCGCATCTAATACTGATGATGATGTAGGCCTCGCCCCTGGGACTCATCCCTGAAACTGATGCTGATGCTGATGCTGATGGGAGCCTCAACCTTGGGACTCATCCCCGCAACTAATATTGATGTCTCCATACCCGGAGTGCCATACCTGGCAAAACTGATACTGATGTCTCCATACCCAGAGTGTCATACCCGGTAGAACCGATGATGTATCTCCATACACGGAGTGCCATACCCGGCAGAACTGATGTTGTATCTCCATACTCGGAGTGTCATACCCGGCAGAACTGATGTTGTATCTCCATACCCGGAGTGCCATACCCGGTAGAACCGATGTTGTATCTCCATACCCGGAGTGCCATACCCGGCAGAACTGATGCTGTATCTCCATACCCGGAGTGCCATACCCGGCAGAACTGATACTAGTAATGATGTGGGCCTCGCCCCCAGAGTGCCATACCCGGTAAGAATGATACTGATAACGACGTGCGCCCCAACCCCAGAGTGTCATACTCGGCAAGACTGATACTGATAACGATATGGGCCTCGCCCCCGAACTGTTATTGATATGGGCCTCGTCCCCAAACAGATATTGATATGGGCCTCGCCCCAAACTGAAACTGATATGAGCCTCGCCCCCATGCTGACTCTGATGTGGGCGTCGCCCCAAACTGATACTGATATGGGCCTCGCCCCCATGCTGATACTGATGTGGGCCTCGCCCCCAGACTGATACTGACGTGGGCCTCGCCCCCAGAATGATACTGATATGGGCCTCGCCCTAAACTGATACTGATATGGGCCTCGCCCCAAACTGATACTGATATAGGCCTCACCCCAAACTGATGCTGATATGGGCCTCGCCCCCAGACTGATACTGATATGGGCCTCGCCCCCAGACTGATACTGATGTGGGCCTCGCCCCCAGACTGATACTGATATTGATATGGGCCTCGCCCTAAACTGATACTGATATGTGTCTCGCCCTAAACTGATACTGATATGGGCCTCGCCCCAAACTGATACTGATGTGGGCCTCGCCCCCAGACTGATACTAATATGGGCCTTGCCTTAAACTGATACTGATATGGGCCTCGCCCCAAACTGATACTAATATGGGCCTCGTCCCCAGACTGATACTGATGTAGGCCTCGCCCCCAGACTGATACTAATATGGGCCTCGCCCCCAACTGATACTGATGTGGGCCTCCCCCCCAGACTGATACTGATATGGGCCTCGCCTTAAACAGATACTGATATGGGCCTCGCCCCAAACTGATACTGATATGGGCCTCGCCCCCAGACTGATAATGACGTGGGCTTCGCCCCCATACTGATACTAATATGGGCCTCGCCCTAAACTGATACTGATATGGGTCTCGCCCCCAAACTGATACTGATATGGGCCTCTCCCCCAGACTGATACTGATGTAGGCCTCGCCCCCAGACTAATACTGCTATGGGCCTCGCCCCCAACTGATACTGATATGGGCCTCGCCCCTGTGATTCATTCATGAAAACTGCTGACACTATATCGTTGCTGCTTCTGGTTGGCTTGCATTTGCCGTTTTTTTTCGTTGAAACCTGTGAATACAAAATGAAACAAACACAAAAAGGAATGCAGAATACGTTACGTGTATGCATGCATGCATGAATGAGTTTCCTATCTGGTTGGGTTAGGTCTTCTGCCGGTACTCTTGATTGCTGCTCAGTCTTCTCTCTAGTCTCGTGGCTCAATTTCTTGATATTCTTCTTATTCGCGGGGTGGTAGACTGGACGTTCCCAGTCTTAATTTAGCTTTATGTTCTTCGTTGTTTGCACTTGGTCAAGATGAACCATATGGTAGGGCCTTCCATATCATGATACTATATTACATGCTACGAAATAGTCCCAATAGTTACACATATCATTGTCCTCAAAGAATGCTCAATAATGAAACCAGAGAACCTTCAAAACATTCAATGCAACTCAAATCCAAGTCTTTGAATAAATGATCTAAGCCAGACTCAAAGTGTGTGTGTGCAAAGGTTCTTTCACAGCTTGATCCTTAAGTAAGCCAACTCAATGATTTCGTTTCAAAAGTCGGGATCGATGGGTCAAACCAACCTAGATGTCTCAATTATGCATGCATTTGCTTTTCTGTGCTCAATATGGTATGATTTTCTTTCTCTTTTGTCTCTTTCTTTTCTCTTTTCATTTTGAACTTTTTTTTTTCATTTTCTTTATTTTTTTTTCAACACACCTACCCTTTAAGGTAGCATTTCTCCTCATGGTGGTCATAATACTCGCTCATGGGTAGCTTCACGCTTATCGGTTATAGGCGGTTTATTTCTTTTCTTTAGAGACTTTTTCTTTTATTTTCAACCATACTACACATCATAACACAAGCAAGTCAGGATAGACATCTAAGTAAACGGTCATTCACCGACCTACAATCTTTTTCAACTAGTCATCTTGCCAACTATTCAGGTTTTCACCGCTAAGAACCTACAATTAAGTGCTTACGAGTCTAACATAGATCAATTACTCAAAGCATCAGATAAAAGCACATCAAGAGTTTATCGTTTCTAAGATTTCACCCTAAAACAAACAATTTCATCATCGGACTTATGCCTAACTATTAAGGACTAAACAACCTTTCTTTTTCTTTTTCTTTTTCTTTTTTTTTTGAATGCCCCCCCAATGGTCTTTCTATCCTTGCCGTAAGGTTTTCTGTTTCTCGATTTCCTTTTCCCCGCTATCCATGTTTGCTAAACTCCTCTTGACAAACTTTTTTTTTCTTCTCTAACCCAACGGATATCTATGATGGCTTTTAAGACACGGGGTTAACATGATGCGTGTATGCATGAGATGCATGAGATACGTGCAATGTATGTAATATATAATCCCATTTAATTTTTTTTTACACTAGTTGGCCTATTATCATTTTAAAGTATTCAATCATACTATTGCGCGGTGCAAACTTGTCCCAGTTGAAAAGGACCAACATGTTTACACTTTGTGATAACATGGCTAAACAACTTCAAATGATAAGAGGCCCAAACATAAAATGGCCCATCGATATTTAAGAAGCTTTTGGCCCAACTGTCAAAGGACACGAACTCGTCCCAGTTTAAATAGCCCAACAAGTTCACATCTTTTGACAAAAGGTCCAACCGGATCCAAATGACGACGGTCCAAAACATCAACATAAAAAAAAAAATTTCTACTAGTTCTACGACTAAGGTTCACATATGGGTTTATGAGAGTGCAGACAAAGGCTTTCGCTGACGAAGGCTCTCGCTGACAATGCCTTTAACTAAACCCCTTCAACCCACTGTAGACACGGTTAATTAAAGCACAAATCCAAACATTATAAGACATTATTTCGGGGCCAATTCTCTGTCCCCAGTGGAGTCGCCAGACTGTAGTTTTAGAGGGGTTCCAGGGGGCAGTTTTTGTTATTATTTTGGGCAGTTTTTGGGTGTTAAACAGTGAAATTCTTGGGCTGGTTTTATTGTGTCGGTTTGAGTGTTGAGTGTGCTGTTGGGTTTGTTTTCTTGTGTCGGTTTGAGTGTGTTATGAAGAGTGAATGTACGTGAGTGCAAGGTGGCTGTGTGTGAGAGCTGTGTGTGTTGACGTGTGAGGTTGGCTTGTGGTTTATGAGTTGTCGTGGAGGCAGAGGACGCTGAAGGAGGCTGGCTAGGTGAGGTAGTGGGGACGTGTGGCGTGGGGCTTAAGGGGGCATGTGGGCTGTGACGTGAGGGGTAAGTGTTTCTTGAAGGCTAATTAAGTAAAGGTAAGGGGGTGTTGTTGGCAGGCTAGTGGGCAGGTGCGTGAAGTTTGGTGGACATGGGCAGGTGGCTGTGTTGAGTTGGTGTTGGTCAGGCGTTAAGGCTTGTGAGAGCTGTTAAACGTTTGTGACCTTTGTGTGGAGCGTGGATGGCTGCGAGTGGAGGCAAGGGGGAGTGATTGTGGAGAAGGCCGTGTGTCTAGGTTTTGTGAGGGAGAGCTGCTGAATGAGTGAATACAGACTGCAGAGATGAGTCGCTCTTTTGTGGTTAGTTGTGTCGACAATGGCTTGGGTTTTTAGGGTTATTGGTGTGATTCAGTCGATGCATGGAGTGGGAAAGAGGGACGTGAATCTGGGAGGGCTGTGATGGCTTGTACGTGTGTATCATTGTACGTGAAAGGGGCTAGTTGAAGGCAGATTGGGTGAGGGGTACGTGAGGCAAGGGTCTGGTGAAATGGGCTGCTGCCGAGAGGGGCTTAGGCTGTGAGACTGTTGAAGGCGCGAGCAGCTAGGGTTTCATTGTGATTTGTGGTGTGAAGTTGGGCAGTGACGTGAGTGGCTTGTGGTGGGTTTGTGATTATTTTGGTGAGTGTGTGCTGTGAGTGATGGCGTGAACGTGGGTGATTCAGGCTGTGATGCGTGGAGGGCAGGGGCACTGTTGCATGGCTGATGGATATGTGGTGTGGCTGCGTGAATGGGGCAAGTGAGGGTGGCTTAGTTACGTGTGTGAGAAGGGCTACATTTAGGCTGCTACCGAGAGGGTCTGCGTCCAGAGTTCGTTTAGGTTCTTAGGGTTTGCTTTGTTGTGGTCTGCCGAGTGAAGAGAAGATAGAGAGAGGAAGATTGTGAGTCTGGTTCAGGGTTTCACGTGTACTTTGAGCCAAGGGAGCAATGGCGTGTGATGGGTGTTTCAAGGACTGAAATGGGGGCTGCAGTGGTGTGTGATTGAGGACTGTTTGTAGGGTTTTTTAGGGTTTGTTGCTTTCTATATGCATGGTTTGTGACTGGTCTGAGCGTGAGTGGGTGTTGAAGTTGATCGGAGGATAGAGACGAGAGGGATAGGAGGCAGGCAGCTGCTTTGTAGGGAAGATGATCTTTAGGGTTTTTTGTGTGTTTTTTTTATGATTGCCGTGAGTTCCATGGGCTGAAGCTAAAATCTAGATTTAGTTTAGGGGTTCTTATATAGTGGTGAGCTAGGGTTAGGGTTTTGGATGGGTGCATATGGGCTTTTGGTGGGTGAATATCTTCAATTGGTAGGTGAATTATTTTAATTTTGGAAGTGATTTAATTTAATTAACTTTAATTTAATTTAATTTAATTTAATTTGTGACATGTGTTTTAATTTAATTTAATTTGTGACATGTATTTTAAATGTTTTAATTATTTAATTTGTGAGATGTGTTTTAAATGTTTTAATTATTTTTTTGATGTGATTTAATGGGTTTGGTGTGTTTTAAAACATAGGTCCAACAAGCGAACCCGAAGCGAAACAAGCGAGTTAAATCTGACAAAATACTAATTCCCAACTTTACCCTTCCAACGTCCGTTCCCGCGGCTTTCACAACTAAAGAGGTAGAGTCTCCATGCGAGACTCATCATCGGGCTAATATGGAAAAATGCAATGCCTACAATTCTGTTATGGAATGACACTAGACTTCATATTCTGCTAAAATTACAGTTTGGTATACTAGCTTATAAAGTCTATTGTAGACTCAGATGAGCTTTTTGGAAATACGTGTTCTCTAATTTTGATATCAGTCAGATTGTATGATTTTATCAAAGCATTGAGAATACATATGTGATAGTAGGGTTAGTGGGAGCGTACAAATTTCTTTCCAGTGTTACATATCCTAACGACATTATCATTATTAAGGTAATAATGAGATGTTTATAAGGTAAAAGATTTACCTAAGTCTTCTTTTCTCCTTGAAAGTAGTGTGAGTAGTCTCTGTTATATTTGATATAAGATTTCATATATGATATAAAACTAAGAGACTTGTGAGATACTCCAATTCATCGTGCATTAGATATGATCTAATAAAAGACATAATAAGACTATCTGTGTGACAGTTAGTATAACTGCTTGACAGTTATCTATTCTATATAGTATTTATCTTAAATGATGATTCCTTTATCGAAAGAGAAATTGATTAGAATGTCTAGTCAATCTTATGCATAATAGAATGATGGCATAATGAATGCTATGTTATGTACGATTAAAGATATCAATTTAATCGTAATTGTTACGAGCTATTTTGATACCCTGTAGACCATAGGATGAGTCTTGAAACATGTTCTTTGTTATCTTTTAGATATTAAGAGCGAGTTTCTTATTCATGGAGAATATAGTCTGCAACCATTATGGTCAGATTAGTTTTGAGTCTAATTATGATGTTAGATGGTCTACGTCATAAAGAGTCAGGAAAGATGCAGTGGGAGTGTCACGGTTATTTTTTTTACAGTAGTTTTTTTATGAAGTATTGACTTATGAAGTTTCATAGTGACCTTATAGATTAGAAGTTTTGATATTAGTGTTGTGCTTGCGGTTGTTTGCATAGTATTTTGGATTTGATCCATAAATACTTGGACAACTAAGTAGCTGTAGCATAATATTGATATCGTATCTAAGTCATATTGATGTATAACTTAGGTTCTACAAAATATGAATGATGCTGGCTAAGGGAAACAATTGAGTTTGTTAGACAAACTCAATATATTATAGTGGACCTACTTGTTGTTGCCTACCTCTTGAGTGCTAGGTGAGCTCTTGAGGGCTATGCGTATGTGATACACATTGAGATGTGTATATGATACCGTGGATTGACACTAGAACAAGTGGGAGAAATTATTAGGGTTGGTGCTCGGAATGCCAATCCGAATCGTATTTATGTCCGATTCATGAATACAAATAATTTTTTTTCCATAATATTATTTATTTATGGTTACACCTCTTATTTTTATATACGTATTCGATCTAATTACGATAAGATTGAAACTAAATCTGATTTAGTGATATGTATATATTAGATAAAGACCCCAGGATTTACAACGTAGTGCGCAGTTATAACGTAGTTTGTAATTGATATTGGGAATAATCAGTATAAGTTGTATATTCTCAAATAAAGTTCATGGTCAAGATTTACTGACACGAGTCGGTTAGTAAAATCCGCTGAGACTAGTACATGTCATATATCGAGACTTGGTCCGGTGGTTTATCCGAATGAACCATGAGTCTTGGGAGATCATATAGACGTGTAGGTGTTTATTTGATAAACACTGAACGACTCACCGAAGATTTCCTAATAGATGGTGCACCAACGTCTATATGAATATTCTCGAGTCGAGTAGCATAGAGGTCCTTCGACTTGAGATACCACTGTGGATATATGAGACATCCTCCACACTTTGATGGTAGTCACGTCACCGATCTATTTAGATCATACCTCCGCCTGCTCGTTGGGTGTGGACTCATGCCCATGATATCCTGTGAGTATCAGATAGAATCCGTCAGTCCTGTGTACTTGGCATAGGTATCATGTACGTATTTGCGATCTAGTAAATCCATGGTCGTGGTATACTTCGGAACCGAATTCCGACCGTTATTTAGAGATAGTAAATTTGAAAGTGGACTAGATTATACCTGAGGGATATGACGTTCCTATCTATATCTCCGGTATAATATTGATAGCCTGTGACAGATGGATTATACGTATACAATGACCCCGACTTTCATAGTTTAGCGAGATTATCCGTGGTCGTCATAATTTAAGAGTGGGTGAATTATGGACACGAAATTTGATTTGGTAATGGATAAACCTAAATTTAGAGAGTCCCACAATATGAAGTGTACTCGTTGAGCACTTGGGCAACACGTTATGAATAATACAGTTTATTCATAATACTTTATCGGATTAAATGAGTTAATTCGAATCGTTTAACGGTTAAACGAAAAGATACATGCATATGGACCTTTCGATCGTTTCCTAATTAATGTGTATTTGTATTTAATATATGATTTATTAAAGACACATTAATTAACTGTCAAATAAGATATTTGACATATATCATAAATATATGTATTTTAATAATTTAAAGTAAATTTGATACATATATTTATATATTTGTATTTAAATAATTATTTTAATTATTAAATAACTAAAGTAATTAAAATATAAATATCTATGGTGATAATTATTTTAGGAAATGATTAAAGTGTAAAAATTTGACTTTTTACATTTAGAAAAAGTGTTAAAAAAGAAGTTTGCTTCTTTAATTTGATTAGAAAAATAAAATATATTTTTTCTTTTTTCTACCCATATTTTCAGCTAAGGCTTGGAGATATAAAATGGTTTCATTTTTCATTTCCAAAATGAGGTTAAACATTTCAAGAATACAAAAGTTAGAGAGTTAAGAGAAAAATCAAAGGCTAACGGAAAATTTCAAAGAAAACTTAAAATCAAAGGTAATTTCTTCTTTTCTTTAAATTGAAAATTATTCTTATGATTCCTTAGCTCAACATATGATGTAAGTTTTGTTTTTCACTCTCTTGATTTTGTGTTGAGATTCTTGAAAGCTTGATAAAAGGATATATACATGTATGATAATTAAAGTGAGCTTGTTAATGGTTAACAAGCACACTTTTGGTCATTTGATGACTTGATTGCCATTCTAGAGTGTTATGACCACTCTAATAATATCTAGAATTGTTCTTGAGTTCTTCATTGGTGGTGTCTTTGATTGGAGTAAATATTAATATGATTAATGTTGAGAAAATTGAATTTAAAGCATGAAAAATGATTTTTTTTTGCATCCAAATCAAATCTGGAAATTCTGAAAAATATTTGATGAAAATATATTATTTAAATATATTGGATGTGTATTGGGCATTAGAAAAATTGTCGGAAATTGTTTCGGGTTGAAAATACGCGAAACTGGTGAAAAACGGCATTACCGGGTGAGTTTCGGGCTTACTGGGTAACAACTGTCCAAACAGTGAATTTGTCACTGTTCGGACAACCCATTAACTGCCCAAGTACTATTGGGGTTTACCTGGGCAGCCCCCATGTGTATTGGTTGGCCGGTTCAGTCAAAAATACATTTTATACTATTTTACGGAAAAATATTTTCGTAAAAGTTTCGTGATGTTATCTAAATTAATTATGTCGTTATTTGATATCGAATAATATATTTAGGTGAAATATGAATGAATTATTCATATTGGATATTGAATAATTTATTAGGTAAGCTTAACAAATTTTAAAGTTATGATTTCACCCAAACCGCGCTCTTCCGTTGCGCCTGACCCCAACACAAGCTTCACTCCCGGTTGAGATGGTTGATAGACCCACGAGTCTCTGATGCTTCGATCGATTTGAGATGCCTCGATCTCTGTTGTCATAGTTGTTGGACCTCAGTCCTTCAAAACCTCGATCAGTTGTGAGGTGTTTCGATCTTTGCAATTATAATTGTCTGACCTCGGTCCTCCGATGCCTCAATTGGTTGTGAGATGTCTCGATCTCCGATTCTTCAATCAATTTTGAGATGCCTTGATCTTTGTGTCTTCATTTTTCCCGATTCTCGGAGCTATCCGTTGTCTGTTTTGTTCATGATGCTTTGACTCCATTTATGAAAACACCCATTTCCCGGAGCTATATGATGTTCTACCATATTCCCTAAGTTTTACTCCATTTTCGGAACTGTTTATCAATTTTTCACCTCATTCCTATGTCTGTATCCCATTGTCGGAGCAATCTATTCAACCTCATTCTAGAAGTATGTACCCTATTCTCGGAGCAATCCATGGCACTTCAACCTCATTCTTAATGTCTGTACCCCATTCTTGAAGCAATCTGTGACACTTCAACCTCATTCTTGAAGTTTGTACCCAATCCTCAAAGGAATATGATGTTCATCTTCATTCCTGAGTGTAGGAGCGAAGCGGGGTTTACCGCTATACCTATGATGCTCGACGACCACGACACTGTTGGGCTCGCAGCCCGTGAAGAGTACGGAGTAGCCCGCATGAGACTAAACCAGAGAATAAAGGAGTCGCCACCCAGTGTGAACTGGGAAATGATTTAAGGTCGCACTCACCCCTCGTAAGGGAAGACCTCAAACCGTTGGGTTCAGAATGGTCCCTTACTTATGCCAGTATAATGGACGGGTTCACACAATGGTATAACCAAGTCTTATGCAGTACATGCAAGATACTTCAAATAAACACACAAATTTACACACCCATAAACATGAATATAAATAAAAGCAAATACATAGTTCCAAAAGCATATTAAATAAAGAAGTACGATAATGTAAATTATAAGAACAGTAAAGAACGTTAATAATAAATGCAAATAATTTAGCGCATAATGCAAAATAAATAACTAAAGAGACGAAAATGCATAAAATATAAAGAAAGAAGTTGTCCAGTGTGTGTGCGTTCGTGTAACGTTCATTAACGTGTTCGAACGAACTGTTCCAGAGAGTTCACATTCGTGTAGCATTCAAAAACACGTTCGAACGGTGTGAGGCAGAATGCTTGCGTTCGAGTTGCTTTCGAAAACGCGTTCGAACGTTCTTATAAAAATAGCACCGATAATGACATAAACATGCATATATGAATATTTCCCGAGCGGTACGTGGAGTTGTATCCCAAGTATAGACCACACTACCGTCCATTCAGATTTGGCTACGAAATTTATGTCTGGGTTTCCATCCAATATACCTCAAGGGATAACACACACAATCATTAACACAATGTAAACGGACATGAAAGTAAATGCGAAATAATAAAAAAAAAATCAATAAAAGTAAATAGGGAAAAAGATAAATAACAAAAATAAATGCGGAATAATAAAATAAATATAAACAATAAAATAAATGCGGGATAAAAATAAAGATGAACAATAATGTAATTGCGAAATAATAAGATAAATAACGAAACTAAGTGCGGAATAATAAATAACAGTAAATAGACAAGAAATATAAATAAAAAATAAAAGAAAGAAAATGTGACAAAAAATTTGGCCGTCTTTAATGTAGGACCTCGCATGCCTGGTTGGACGTATTTCACGTCCAACCAAGCATGCCGCGTCCAGAACAGCAAAATAAATATAGTAAAGGTGCCCTAAGGTCTTACATTTTAAGTTGCTTTTTGGAGGTTCGTTACGCCGTTGCCGGAAGGATTAAAGCTTGATGTTTTTCTGGTTTGCTGATTCGCTGTTTATGCTCACTAATTCATTGTTTTTGGACTGCTATTTTTGCTATTTTTGGGGGCTGTTTTGCTGCTGTTTTTGGTGGTTGATTAGGGACTGTTTTGGGTTATTTTTGGGACTATTTTTTGGGTGATTTTTGGGACTGTTTTTGGGTGTTTCAGGGACTGTTTCAGGGACTATTTTTGAGTGATTTATGAAATGTTTTTGGGTGTTTCAGAGACTGTTTTTGGGTCATTTTTGGGTCTGTTTTTGGGTGATTTTTGGGACTATTTTTTTGGGTCACTGTTTTGGTGGTCTGTTTTTGATATTGTTTTTGGTGGTCAGACTCACGGTTTGCTGGTGGTTTGAAGGACTACTTGGGCTGTTTATTTGGTGATTGTTCACGGTTTGGAGGGTTGTCTGGTTTGTTCACGTTGATTGGTGGCTTAGTGGTTTGCTTTGGTTTCTTTGGGATTGGCTTGCTGGTTCGTTATTTTATTGAAGGGTGAAGGGTGCTGTTGGTGGGCAGTGTGTTATTGTAGGCATTGCATTTTTACACATTAGCCCAATGATGAGTCTCGTATGGAGGCAACTACTTCTTTAGTCATGAAAGTCGCGGGAAACGGACGTTGGAAGGGTAAAGTTGGAAAATAGAATTTTTGATGGATTTAATCTCATTGTTTTCGCTCCGGTTGCTTGTTATACCTCCGTTTCTAAGCTCACCTTAGGCCCAAAACTCCCATAGACCACATACCTAACCCAAACCAAGCCCAAATACCCAAGTCAACCCAAGTCAAACCAAGTCAAACCAAATCCATGCCCAAAGGATGTGATTCACGCCCAAAGCCCCTTTATTTAGGTATATGCATATTTATCACATGTTTAAATCTTGTAAATCCTTACCTAAATAAAAGAAATCAAATCAAATCCCTACCAAATAAAATCCAATCCCAAATCCTAATTAGGAGATGCATTCCTTATTAGAAATCAATTAGGAGATTCCTTCCTAATCTAATTAGGAAAGTCTTCTCTCTTTGCCTATAAAAAGAGGCCTTCACCCCCCATTCAAGACCTGGCTCATACATCTCTCTCACAAGCCCATACATCTCTCTCACACGCCTAAAGCACTCTCTTAAGCCTCCATTACACGCCCAAGCATCCCCCTGAAGCCTCCATTGCCGCACCTTCAAGGTCCAATAGCCTCCATTGCCGCACCTTCCCTCCATCATCAACACCCTTCACGCCCAAGCCCTAAACTTAACCCTCCATTGCCGAGTTCCAGCCCCCATTCACAGCCCTAAAACACCCTCAAATAAACCTTATTCACAGCCCTAAAGTCGCACTAAACACCCTCCAAACACAGCCCCATTCGCAGCCCCAAAACAGTCCCTGAAAACACCCCACTGCACCTGTGAACTGCCGCAGTTCACCTTCTGTTCTGGTCAGTTTTTGTTGCGTCCTTAGCCCACAAAACAGTCCTAAAATCACCTAAACACCATCCCCAAAACCTCCATAAAGTTTCCCTAAAAAATCCTCACAAACGCACCTCCCTAAGCCTTCAAAATCACCCAAAACAGTCCGCTAAACCATCAAGACAGTGACCTGAAACGTAGCAGCGAAACAGCAGCGAAACGGACTTGAAACAGCAGCCCGAACAGCAAAACAGTGAGGAAAGATGTTGAGTTGGTGAACTAAAAGAGTAGCGGATCATTCACCCTTCCAACGGACGTGTAACGCCCTTTCTTAGACGACAAAAGAGGTTAGACCTGAGGGCACCTTTCTACTTATCTTCTTTATTGTTGTTTTATTTATTTTGATATATAATTGCATGAGAGTCGTTTGAAGCATGATGTGATTGTTGGATGAGCGGGATATGTGTTCTCTTTTGTGGTATATCGGATGGAAACCCGGACGTAAATTCCATAGCCGATTTCGAATGGACGGTAGTATGGTCTGCACTCGGGATACAATGCCACGTACCACTTAAGATACACGTATCTCGTCTCATCCTAACTTGTATTTGAGCATGTTATAGACTTTGGATTATTTGTTTATTATTTAAAGCATGGTTTAATTTAGTTTGTTATTTATTTGTTAAAGCATGTTTAGGTTGTTCATTATGCATGTTCTTAGTTTATGATGCGTTTGGGTAATGATTTATGCATGTTGATTTAATGGTTCAATATGCTTGTTGTGTTACATTGCGTGGAATTATTTGGATGAAAGCATGTTAGATCTAAGTACCCTTGAGCATGAATGTTGAATAGATTCGGTTAGTTTATTGCACAAATTATATCATCACAAGTGACATAAGTAAGGGACCATTCCGAACCCAACGGTTTGAGGTCTTCCCTTGCGAGGGGTGAGTGCGGCCTTAAATCTTTGTCCCGGTTCACACCGGGTGGCGACTCCATGTTATTTTGTACTTCCCAACTAGGCCGCGAGCCTAGAACAGCGTCACCCAGGTTCTGTTGTCTACAGTTATATGTGTGTGTCTTTGACGTGTGTGTGTGTTTGAGAAGGAGAGCCGTGTGTGTGTGTTTGCTGTTTTGGTCAAGGCTTGGTGTTTTTGTTTGTGTGCGTGGCCGATCAAAGAAAGAGAGAGAGAGCTTAAAGTTTCTTGTTGTTTTTGGCGTCAAAAGAGTCTCCTCTAAGGTTTTGGTTTTGTTGTCTTTTTATAATTCCAAGGGATCTCCTAATCTTGGAAATAAATCAAACAAATATGAGGATTTTTATTTTGGAAAGAATCTTATGAATTTTGGTGAGGATGGGATTCACAATCTCTTTAAATTGGAATGTGATTTGAGGGGATTTTGACATGTGTTTTGCATGGGATTTTTTATTTGGGAAGGCTTGGGCGTGCATGGGCTTGGTGTTGGCGTGCATATGGGCTTTGGGCGTGTTGTAGGTGTTTCGGGCTTGTCTGAGGCTAAGGTTTGAAACAAAAACCGGCTGAGCGAATCTAAGGCTAGCTAGCGAGTTAGAATCCAATGAGGTGTTGAATTTGGAGGTTTTCCCTTCTGGCATTCATTTCCCATGACTTCCGTAACTTTTCAGGTAGTGCCTCCATACGAGGCTCATCATTGGGCTTATGCAAAAATGCAGTGCCTACACTGAGGTTTCACTTCACTCATGAATCTTTATGTTGTTTTTCCTCATTCTCGAAGTTTTTCTCCAATCCTGGAGTCGTTGGATGTTCGTCATGAATCTCTTCCCCATTCATGGAGCTATTTGATGTATGCCCTCATTCTTGAGGCTCTACCCCATTCTTGGGGTTATCTCATTCTTATATTTATTCTCGAGGTCTCACTTCATTCTCGAAGCTATATCATGTTCATCCTCATTCTCAAGGTTCCACTTCATTCTTGAAGCTATCTGATGTTCATCCTCATTCCCAAAACTTTATGTCATTTTTCCTCATTCTTGAGGTTCTACTTCATTCCCGAAGTTATCCTATGTATATCATATTCATCCTCATTCTCGAGGTTCCACTTCATTCTTGAAGCTATCTGATGTTCATCCTCATTCCCTACTTCATTCTCGAAGTTACCCTATGTTTGTCCTCATTCCCGAGGTTACACTTCATTCCTTAAGCCATCTCACATTCCTCCCCATTCTCGAGGTTCCACTTTATTCCGTAAGCTATCTCACGTTCAACCTCATTCTTGTGATTCTACTTCATTCTTGAAGCTATCTCATATTCGTCCTCATTCCCGAGGTTCACACCATTTTTTGTGATATTTCAACCTCATTCCTAAAGTTTGCATCCCATTCTGAAATTGTTTGCGGTCTTGCCCTCATTCTCATGGTCATATTCTATTCTTGGAATCATCGACTATTTTGTCCCCATCCTCGAGGTTTGTACCCACATTCTCAGAGTTGGTTGTTATCTTGCCCTCATTTATGAAGTTTGTATCCATTCTCGGAGTTGTCTTCATTCTCGAAGTTGTATGATTCTCATCATTTTCCTCGAGGCTTTACTTCATTCTCGAAGCTACTTTATTCTCAAAGCATTCCATCAATATTATTTTCTTAAGAGGACCCCACCCTCAGTATGTTGTCCTTCTGACTGTCGGGTGCTCCGTGTCTTGTAGGCTTTAACTTTTGACTTCCACTGAGCGTTCTGTGTCTTGCTCTACTTCTTGGAGGCTAGCATTTGTTCAAATTTCCTGCAAAAGAAATGATATATATATATATATATATGTATGCATGTATGCATGCATGTATGTTTGTAAGTATGTATGCAAATGATCCATAACTATATGCTTGTTCCTCGACTTATAGGAGTGCAGAAGTTGTAACGTTTCTTCTGTGGAGGTACCGTCAGACTTTGTCTTATTTTCTGCCTAGGCCGTCCCTCGGGGTTCCTCCAATTCATCTATTTGTTATCCAAATTCCTTTCATCATGCAATGACTTTTTGACTTTAAAAAATTCTTCTTATTTTTCATTTAATCTTTTTAGACTTCCTAGAAGTCTAAGAAGAGCTTGCTCCACAATGGAGGTACACAGTGAGATTCCCCTTCTTCAAATCATGTTCCGCACAGCGTAACATGTGAAGCTCTTCATATGTTGGCTTGCATCGAATGCATCAAAAAGCCGGTATATGTACCGGGTAAAGAAGACAAAATCAGATTTTGGACTAGCCTCCCATCTGTTATAATATCCGGTCGTTCCAAATATGAGATCCAGTGAATCATGCTTAAAACATGAGTGCTAATCGCTCATTCATAATCGAGCGTATCGTGAAACAATTCCTTAGATCTCCGATATATCTCAATTTTTTAATTTTCTTAGAACAACTCCTTGAGTGTTCTCATAATGCTCCAAGCATTTGGTACATTTCTTGGACTATCTGAGCGAATAAGGAATAATTTCGACAGACATTGGATTGAGCATAACATACCTCAATCATTTTGACTCCAAGGAAAAACGGATGTTTCATTTCCCACTCAAAGTAGTTCTCGGCTCATTTTAGTTTATTGGAATCCAAAAGTCGCGCTAATAGATTTATAGCAGCCATCTACAAGACAACAATTAAACACTAGCAGAATATTTTCATTTCAATATAAACACTAATGCGATTATGAATTTTAAATCTGTTAGTGCCCTCCCACTACTTTACGTAATTCCGTAATCTCCCTTAAAGGAAAAATAAAATTTTGACAATCAAATTTCATAGTGGGAAGTTGATCATATGGCATTTACTCCAGCATCAAAATAATGACGGTCTTGGACTTCATAAACTCATTGGATTGACCTCTAAGGTCAATCACATCTATGTGACCCCTAAGTTTGGTCATGAACTGTTTCTTTGATTTAATCACAATAATAACGGTATTGGATTAAGACATATTCCAGGTGTATACTTGTCAATGTGCACTAATGAGCTTCGTAAGTACACCCTCACAATAATGACGATATTGGGTGACTACGTCAACTCATCACGCTACATCTAATATTTTACTGAAACAACCTAAGTTCTGACCACTTATACCCTCACAATAATGACGGTATTAGACATAAGTAATAAGAACTCATTCATCTCCGTATTGACAAGACAAACCTTCCAATAATGCTCCAATATTATTAATATTATTGCTTAAAATAAAATAATCACATAATCACAGGAGATTTATTATAATCAAGTCATTAACATGCTTGGGTAAAAATAAAAATTTAAATTTAAAACATGCAATGCATGTCCAATATGACTTATACATAATTAAATTAAAATTACAGAGGCATAGATTCAAATACATGTCAAACATGCAACATGTGATGTGTGGTTAAGACCTGCTCTGATACCATTCTGTTGGGGTGGTTGTGGGACACCTCCAATATAAACATTTTGACCCCGGTCTCAAGCATTTTGTGTTTATGCTTCCAAAGTATTCGTAGACAATTCATTAGCCTAATTTCAACTCCAAGTTATGCTATTATGTATCCAATACATAACACATCACTATATGCTTCATTAATGATAACAAATCACTAATGAAAATATAGCTTCAGAGAAGATCAAACTTGCCAGCAAGCTTGATTCCAAGATTCAATCTTTTTCTCTTTGTTGAAAAATATAGAAAAATTCCAAAGCTTCTCTAAACACTTCTTTTACTTGGGCTAATATCTTTAATACTTGCTTGCTTTAAGTTTCTCAAGCTTGATTAAAAACTTGCTTAAGCTTGGCTTTTATAGTGAAGCTTATGTAGTTTTTAATTGATAAAACTTCTAATCAACTTTTAGATGTGTTTAATCCAATTTGTTCAAATATGTATAATTAGGTGTGACTAGTCGACCTTGTCTACCACTTTGATTTAATCAAATTAAATCTAGACGAAATTGAACCAATTGATTAGTTCATTGTCTACCACTTTGATTTAATCCAATTAAATCAAATCAAATACACCTAATTTTATATATTTTGTTATTATCAAAATATCCTCCAATGGTAGAGATATTTATGAAATTACAACAAAGCCCTTGTGTGATTTTGGATTAATCTAATTAGTCCAATTGGGTCAAAATAAATAATTAATGTTATCTAATAACACTTAATTATTTTGTTTGATAATTATAATATCAAATATTATTTATTATCAAACATCATCAGCTACCCAAGTGTTCAATGAGTACACTTCATATTGTGAGACTCTCTAAGTCCAGACATGTTCGTCATATAAGCCTATCTTATATGTACGCAATTCGGCCACCTCTAAATTCACAAAAAACACGAACGAACTTTCCAAACTATACAAGTCGAGGTCAATATATATGTTTAGTAATCCCTCCATCGTAGGCTATCCAAGTCGTGCTTAGGAAACATAAATTACACTGTCAAGTTTTCGAGGCCACATCTCATATTGTCGACATGTCCACGATTCTTTACAACTAATCAGAAAACTATTTCTGATATATACGATCAACCTTAGGTGATCGGTTTTTGCCAAAGTCTTAAGAATCATGACTTACTCACATGGATACCTAAACCCCTTATGATACATATACAGGATGACCAATCCTATATTGATATGCACTTGATTAACAAGTGCATCGGTCCACACCCAATAAAATATCTAGCGGTCATACCATGAAAGGTCTCTGACATATATGGCATCAAAGTGTGGAGGATCAATGAAATTTTTTTAATTAAATTTGGTTGGTTGGAATTTGCAAATGGGGTGCCCGTGGAGTGTATTTCATTGAAATTTCTATTGACGCAAAAAAATTACTTCCGAAATTACATACTGGGAAAACAAATTTTTTTGTTTCGTTTTAACTATATTCTATATACTTGTGGTTACTTGCCTTGTATAAACGCTGATTTATACATTGAGTTCTTTTGGTGATGAGATTCAAGAAAAGAAAATCAAGAGAGTGCAAAAAAACTTATGTTTGAGTTCTTTTGATTTATACATTGATCCATTGTAAATTTCAGATGAGCCAATCACAAGACAACATGTTATGAATATCAAAGAAGTAATACAAGACCTAGTCTAAAAGGTCATGGCCGAATCAATATGCAATCTAAATAGAGCAAAATCATTTCAAGTGGGCTTAATATAAGAAGGTCTAAGTTATATTCATTTGACCCAGTTATTTGAAGACCAAGTCCAAAACTGAAGAAGCAACATTCAAGCCTAGACTTTAGGAGACTTGCGCATGTTATAGTTACATGGGCTTGATATTTATTTTATTTTTTAGTTTATTTGTTTATTTTTATTGAACATTAGGTGTGTGGGCCATTGATTAGAGGCCCAAACACAAGGTTTTTTTTTTAATTTTTTTATTTCAGTTATTTGGTTGGATAGTTAGGCTCCTTGTCTTGGTGGACAAGTATAGGGTTGGAAATAGGGCTTTAGACGTGTGTGAGTCATGAGGGGCGTGTGATGAGTGTTTTTGTTAGATTAGGATTTAATATTCATATTTGTATTAAGGTTCTCTAAGACCTATTATATAAGGTGGTCTTATGCATTAATAAAATTTAGATTTCAAACTTTAAACAAGAAAACTTGCATGAGTACATAGCGTGAGAAATTGAATTTCTTTTATTCATTGAATTGAACACCTAACTTATCAAAAGGGGTTGCATTCTTTATGGTGTCTTCCTACAAGTAAGGTTTATTTCAACGAATCAAATAGGGTTTTCAAGGGTAGGTTCCTCGAGGGTTCAATCTGATCTTAGAAGGGGTTTTGTTCTTATAAAATTATGATTCGCGGTTCTTGGAGTTCGCTCAATTACATGGGATTTTCTAGGAATCAATCCTACGGTGGTTTCTATCACCGTGCTACCAGATGTGCCACCTCACATTCTATAAAAACATGGCTAATATTAAAACACATTTGATATCATTCTCATATGCACAACATAGTGATATAAATAAATAAATTAAAATCATAATTAAATATTTAATTGTGCGAAACCCAAGAATCGTGAATGCGGAGGTGTCCAAAAATGGTGACCATAATGCGACGAACGAAGCAGTTTTCTCCAGTTTTGGCATGAATTGTGGGTGGCGTAACTTCTCCGACAAGGCTCCGATGTTCTCACCTCTGACACCATTGGAAAAGCGACGTCGTGGGCTACATGACGGTTCGGAGCATGGCCACCGTGCCATAGCGGCGCCTTTATTAGTGTGAGAGAGGGTGTGAGGAGAGAGAAGAAAAATGGGGCATGCCTAAATTATAGACAAAAAAAGGGTGCCACGTGTCACCCATTGATTGGGCCACGTGATGCCACATGTCACTTGTAGAATGGGCAATGTGGCGACTTGTGTCAGCCCCTCATTGTTGACACATGTCGACCCCTCATCAGTGACACGTGTCAGTCTCATTGGCGACACGTTTCGACCCTGCATCGGTGACACGTGTCGCTCCCTCAATGGTGGCATGTGTCGGCCCCTTGGAAAAGACCATTGTGCAATTCTCCACTTAGTCTAAAAAAATTTACAATTAACCTTGAAATTTTAAAATCCTTACAATTTAGTCCAAAATTTTGAAAAGTTAAGGCTGGCAAAAAGATTAAATTTGACCAAGTATTTTTATGTAAAGACCATAATACCAATTAAAATTTTACGGCCATTACAATAATTATTGGATAAGAATTTATATGTAACTAAATCTTAATTGTATAACTATAATATATAAAGATCAGCACATCCTAACTCAACACTGGATTTAATAAGGCTAATTAGAATGAGTACAAAAAGCTATAGCAAAATAATGTCATTTCTCTAATGAATATAAATTTTGACTGCCAAAAAGTAGTTTGGTAAAACTTGTATAAAGACAATAAAGAGATGATCGATCTAAAAAATAGTTAGGTTGGTTTAGAGCAGAAAAAGGAAAGGCATGCAATAAATTGCTGAGCCTTAACATTAAATCCTAGCAAGGAAAAAAAATTGATGTTTAACAGTTTTTCTCGCTTTTGAATTCAATGACCTACCATTTGTTTGTTTCATAAATTTTGGACCATTTTGCTCGAGAGTGGCAGTAAATGGTGACTAGCCATGAGCTATCATGCAAATATCAACAAATAAAGAAGTAACATGTATGATCGGGCTTTGGCTTTTGCATTCAAGAACAGCAATGACAGTTAAACGTAAAACATCTAAAGGGTTAGCTGTTTTAATCATATAATAGTAACCATATTTAATGCAATTTTGTTCTTTGTTCAAACATGGGGTCCTAAGGTGTTGGTTGGATCTACGTTATTATCATTCTTGACTCTCTTTACTTGACAACTGTACCCAAAATATGATGATTTGAATCACTTCCTTTTAAATATACCTTCCTTATATTATATATTTGCGATATTTTTTTTTTTTGACAATCTTTGTACTTCAATATCTTTGTTCCGCTGTACAAGTAAGTAGAAATGTTTTTACTTGTACAAATTCATGCAGTTTGTATTTATATAATGAATACTCATGAAGAGTAGTTTGTGTTTGCTGTTTCGAATCGTTTACAGGAAGTTAAGAAATGGGTAGCAAAGAAATCAAGTCACCTGAAAGTTTACAAGAAACACCAGCTAATTCTTCAAGCCATCAGGGAAAGAAGCTGAGTGTGTTTTTCATTGAGTCTGATAGTAGAAGAATGGCTCTTGGCCGTGGCTATACTGGAGGAACTACCCCTGTTAATGTCCATGGAAAACCTATTGCTGATCTTTCAAAGACTGGAGGCTGGATTGCTGCTCTCTTCATTTTCGGTAAAATTAATCCATGCATTAATTGTTTGCATGCACTTGCACAAGCGATCATATATGTATTGTGTATTGAATTTGATTGTTTGTTTAATTACGCAGGGAATGAAATGGCAGAGAGAATGGCTTATTTTGGTCTTTCTGTGAATATGGTGACCTTTATGTTCTATGTTATGCATCAATCCTTTGCTGATGCATCCAATGCTGTTAACAACTTTCTTGGAATATCACAAGCATCTTCTGTGCTTGGTGGTTTTCTGGCTGATGCTTATCTTGGTCGATATTGGACAATTGCCATTTTCACAACAATCTATCTTGCAGTATGAATCATATTTTGATTGATTTATTTTCTTTGATTTATAACTGATAATGAATGATGATGATCACATAGTACTCTCTATTGCCCCTTAATTTCTTGGAGGGCCTGACAGGAATAACCTTATGTGCAACAATGAATATTTTCACACCAAATCAAGATCAATGTGATCAGCTATCTCTGCTTCTTGGAAACTGCCAACCAGCAAAATCATGGCAGATGATTTGCCTCTATACAGTTCTTTATATAACTGGATTTGGAGCTGCAGGGATAAGGCCATGTGTCTCTTCTTTTGGGGCTGATCAGTTTGATGAAAGGAGTAAAGATTACAAGACTCACTTGGATAGATTTTTCAACTTTTTCTATCTTTCTGTCACTGTTGGGGCAATTGTGGCCTTCACTTTGGTGGTCTACATTCAAATGGAACATGGATGGGGATCTGCTTTTGGTGCATTGGCCATAGCTATGGGGGTATCAAACATGTTGTTTTTCATTGGTACTCCTTTATACAGGCATAGGTTGCCAGGAGGCAGCCCCTTGACAAGAGTTGCACAAGTTCTATTTGCCGCCTTTCGGAAGAGAAATGCTGCTTTCTCTGGCAGTGAGTATATAGGCCTATATGAGGTTCCCGGTAAACATTCTGCTATAAAGGGTAGTGGAAAGTTAGCTCACACTGATGATTTCAGGTACCGCTAGCTCTCGTTCTATTATTCGATTTAAACTAGCTAGTTCAGTCACAAAATAACATTAGAGCATTTTGGTTCTGAGTCTGCAGATGTTTGGACAAGGCAGCATTACAATTGAAGGAAGATGGTATTGATCCAAGTCCCTGGAAACTTTGCACTATAACTCAAGTTGAGGAAGTTAAAATACTAATCAGGCTAATTCCAATAACAGCTTACACAATCATGCTCAGTGTAATCATAACAGAGTTCCTTACTCTTTCAGTGCAACAGGCATATACTTTGAACACCCACATGGGTAATCTGAAACTTCCTGTAACATGCATGCCTGTATTTCCAGGCCTCAGCATATTTGTTATACTGTCTCTTTATTACTCCGTATTTGTTCCTCTATGTCGGCGCATTACTGGCCATCCTCGTGGTGCTTCTCAGCTTCAGAGAGTAGGCATTGGCTTGGCAGTTTCAATCTTATCAGTAACATGGGCAGCTATTTTTGAGAGATACCGAAGAAATTATGCCATAAAACATGGGTATCAATTCAGTTTTTTAACAGCAATGCCAGACCTAAGTGCTTACTGGTTGTTGATTCAATATTGCCTAATTGGCATAGCTGAAGTATTTTGCATGGTAGGCTTACTTGAATTTCTCTACGAGGAAGCTCCGGATGCAATGAAGAGTATCGGGTCAGCTTATTCAGCTTTAGCAGGCGGTTTAGGTTGCTTTGCAGCTTCTATATTGAACAGCATCATCAAATCTGTTACAGGAAGTCCAGGGAAAGGGAAACCAAATTGGTTAGCTCAGAATATAAATATTGGTAGATTTGATTATTTATACTGGCTGCTTGCAGTTTTGAGTGTGATCAATTTCATTGCTTTCTTGTATTCTGCACATAGATACAAGTATAGGTCAGAGCATAAGCATGAGAATGACTATGGGATGATGGAGAACAAGCTCTTCACCCCATCAATGGAATTGGAACCTAAATAGCTAGGTTAATGCATTCTCTCATTTTTAATCATTTTGCAGTTATATTTATTTAAATCTAGTTTGAGCCATGTAAGCAAAAGCAAGATGTGAAACTTAAGTACTCATATTTGTATTTGAGCTCCTATATTTTTTAGTTTGATCAAGGGCCAAGTTTATGTTCTCTTATCAATACAACTAGCTAACCTCATTCATGTGATGGGACATGGGCATGACTATCTAAACTTTCAACTACCATTGCCCCATGCTCTGAGCATGCTTTAAAGCACACTTAGTGCTCCTCTCCAGTCAACTTCCAGAAATTTTTGTTATTATTATTATTATTATTATTTCAATCTATGCATTTAGTATCCTAAGGGTAGGGGTGCCGATAAAAGATAAAAGACTTTTTATAAATTAAAAAATAAAACAATAAAAAATTATATCCTCAATGTTACACTTGTAATTTCAAATTGTAACCTTTCAATTGAGTTGGTTTTTAATTGTAACAATTGAGTTGATTTTTAAGTTGTAAAAACATTATTTACTTCAACCGATCTTGACATATGACATTTTTGTGGGCACTAAAGTCGTTGCTAAATAAATAAGATAAGATAATGCAACTGCAAGGAGACTAAATAATTGATACGACGGGATATTGCAACTGTTCTTAATAAATATTAGCTGATATTAACATGATCCAGAATACTTTTTTTTTTTTTTTTTTTTAATTTTTTTTTAATTTTTTTTTTTTTTGAAATCGTTCGAAATCTCTCCGCCAAACAACTTCTTCCGAGTTTAAGTGGAGCAGATAAAATTCTCAATTATCTCAGGCTCTTACAAGAAACGCATTCTCTGATTTGAATCCAAAATCTCAAGATAAAATCTTGAACCCTACATTATCAAGCCACGTCCTTAGAGACATGATCCACAAATCAGTCATGTTTCAAAGTGCTAAAAGTACATAAATATGAATAACCCACTCATCATACTGGTACGAAGGAGATCTGAACCTAAATCTTTTGTACAAATCAAAGTTTAGCCGTTAAACCAACTAATATCATATACAAACGTATAACCTCATCATTCACTCGTTCATTTAAAACTAAATTCACATGAATAACATGTGTCATTACCTCTCATAACCCTTTTAAAATGGTCACTGGCAACATCTATTAGGCATTGAACCAAAATCTGATGAATCTTCTTACCATTAGTTGATATAAGTTGATGCCGATGGTAAGTTTGTGTACTGAATTTATGTAGGATAATAGCATGATTTTCTATTTTAAAGCATGATTTTGAATTAGACTCACTTAATGAAAGTAAGAAATCATGAGTGATACGGATTCTCATTCGTGAGAATTTTAAAATCATATATTTATATGTTCCAAATAATGTTTGGGTGAATGAGAAATTTTCTCTCAAAGGGCATCCATTGAGATGGAAAAATAAGGAAAATTGGTCAATCCCACATTGCAAATAAAATAAAGGCTAAATGAGTTTATATATGATCACTCGTTTATATATGCTCACTCAAGTATAGTTCATAAGAAGCTCTATGTATTCGAAATTGAAAAAACTAAACCGAATTAGAAAAATTCAAACTGAAGTGATAAATTTTTTATTTCCAAAAATAATTGTTGGATATTTTAATTGAAAAACCAAACCGAATTCGAATAATTTTTTAACCGAATAACCAAACCGAACTGAATTAGTTGAATAATATAATTTATTGAATTTTTTAAAAACTAATCATATTATGTTATTATTTTATAATTAAATTTGTTACATTATTTAATTTATTTAGTGTTTAGCGATGATTAATTCCATGAAATATTTATAATTTTTTTACTTTGGTTATTATTATTTTTATTCTTTTTTTATATTTTAAATAATTTATATGCTGATTATATCTATAAAAACCTTTTATTGGTGTAGTTGTGATTATTAGAAGAGTTACAGTATAAAAAAATTTAATAAAATGTTAAATTCAGTGAATGTTATTAATTTTTTTAATTTATTATTATTAACATGAAAAAATTTAAAAAACCGAATTGTACCAAACCGAACCGATAATTAAAAATAATTACAACGTCTTTTTAATAAAAATCGTATAGACCAAATCATTATAATTATATATATATATATATATTTATACTAGAGTGCAGCTTTGGGTTTTTAGTGAAATAATCAGGAGTTAATAATTCAGAATATTTAATTAAGAGCTTAATTAATATTTCGAGATTATTGGAGCTCAGAACCGCAGGTCCATTTGGTCCCCGTGCTAGCTCGATATACTATAGCAGATTAAATATAATTGGATAGTCTAATTATATACTCACAAATGAAAATATTATTAATATGATTAATAATACTATTTTGTCACACTTGAAACTATATATTAATATTTAATATATGGTTTTAATAATTATATGATAATTACTGAATGCATAATATTAAATTATATATTATATAATTTAATAATTATATAATTTAATAAGGCCAAATTTGGAATTTCTAAATTTTGGGTTTTGGAAACCCTTGGTGAGTTATGCTAGGTTGCAAAACTCTTGCATTAAATTTGGAAACCCTTGGTGAGTTATGCTAGGTTGCATAACTCTTGAATTTAATTTTGGTGGTTACACTTTTTGAAAGGTAATTACATTTTTAATTTTGTAACATATCTTTCATTAAGGTAATTGAATTTGATGTTGCAAAAATAATTAAAATTATATGCCTTGGCCGAATTTTACAATGGTGGAAGGGGAAATGGTTTGTTTGTTTTGAAAAAGAAAAAAACCCTAAGTATAAGAGGAAATTAAAGTTTTCTTTTTTCCTTACTTTCATTTGCAACCCTAGCCACCTTTCTTCTTCTTCATTATTCTCTCTAGTGTTAAGAAAAACCAAATACAAGAATAAGAAGAAAAAGAAAATAAATACATGTGTGACATTAATCTCTAAAGGGTTTAGGGATTAATTTTGTGAGTTTAGCCCACACTAGTTTCTGTTGGTAATAAGACATAGCTCGGAAGACTTTGTAGTGTCGAACAAAAACTCATCTTCTAATCTTCTAAACATACCTCACGGTAGTGAGCAAAAATTTACTCATTGCCGCACACAAAAGTTGTGTAACAGGACTCAGTTCGAATTCCTTTTGATCTAGAATTTTTATGGAACTTTAAGGGATGTTTTGGGGCTGTGTTAACTATTTTTGGGTGAAAAATCAGACCTGAAATATAGCAGAAATTGAATCATTAAAGGGATGAATTGGGCAGTTAATTGGGTGCGTTTCGAGTCCAAAACAGTCCAGTTTTTGTGTTGCTGTTCCGGGGGTGAAATTTTGTTCAAAACCGAAGTAAAATTCAGTTTTGGTGTTGGTAACATTCGGCCTTTTGGTGAGAAGGGCATAAAATATTTTCAAATTCGATCCAGGTGGCTTACGTGCTTTCACTGCGCTAGGAAAATGTTTCCTACAGATTAATCATTTATCTAAGTCTTTCAGACATAACTGAGACAATATATTTTTCTCCATTTTATTTTCCGATGAGATTTTCGTATGCCAAAGTTTTTAGGATGATTCCTAAAACTTGACTGTCTTCTTCTTATACAGCCTTTGAAAAACATCCCATCAATCAAAGATTACCACCTCCATATACTAAGTGCATGTTTCTTTCCGCCATGACTCTGTCCAATTCTTTTGCGGCCTCAAAAAATTATGGTTTACTTCCAAAGCTAGATCCATAAAATACACAAATATTAGTGACTCGTCGTCTTGAAAGTTTCTCCATTTTTACGCTCTCTTTTTTGGATGTGTCGAAGAGAGAGATAACGAGCCGTATTTATGGATCCTGAAAAAGGGTGAGTAATAAATGCACTAGTATTCCAAAATGATAATTGTTAGATGAACAGTAAAATAGATCATGAAAGTCAAAAATTTTAGATACTGTCGGCAAAATTAAAGTAAAGAAAATTAAAATAGTAAATTAAATTGAAACAATAATCTAAAGTAAAGGAAATCAAAACAATAAATTATAACAATATGTACCGGTAGTTGTGATTGTGGCTCACATCTTCCTCTGGTTTTATGTCAAGTAACAGTTTGAATGCCCTCTATGGGTCGATGATATGCTTCCCATCCAATTTTCTCACAAATTGGCAAACATGGTCTTTTAAAGTCATATTCCCGAGACTGTATTGCTGTATTTCATTTTGGAAGTGTGTATACAAATTTCGAATCACTCGATGAACATGTCCACTAGGATGCATCTCAATAATCAATGATATATCATCTAAAGACTCATTACTCAAGCCATCTCTAATGAATTGAATTTGATCTTCGCGATTCTCAAACACCATTTCTAAATAACGACAACGAGTGTTGCATGTCCAACATACACATTTATAACAAACAACTAATTTTTTACATCATCGTTTCTTTGTATAAGTGTTTTTCCTAATCAAGACATGTAAGAAATGAAGGAGTCAGATAATGTAACATCCCCCCTCAGAGATGCTATCGGGAAGGAATAGGCTGACCTATCCCTCTGAGCCTCTAACTTTCTGACTATGATCATCACTACTAATCTCATCTCAAATGTAAACCCATGCATAAGGGCCATTTCCTAACTCAACAACATAAAATGCATTTTATTACTCGTAAATGTGTACTCAAATACACTTCTCTTTATAACTCTGTAAGGGAAACTTTTAACACATTACTATGATTTATACAATACTAATGTACGCATGGAACTTTACTTTTACACTGATTGTGCTGAACCTCTGTACTCAACCTGGTGGACTCAAACACCCTAGTGACTACCAATAATATCCATAACCTCTAGCTCGTCCTCTGGGTAAACCTCTAAAATTAAAAAAAATGGGAGTGGGAGGGGATTATATCGTTTGAACGACCTAGTAAGTGGACAATTTAAAATGGAAACTTTAATGCTTGATGAAAATTCATTGTTCCAAAATCGAAAATATCTCAAGAAAACTAATCAATCTGAAAACTCTTTTCTTAACTGGAAACAAATTTCTCTCTGTAAAATGTTTGTGGAAACTCTTTTCTCTCTGTAAAACTTTGAGATTTCTCATAAATCTATTTCTTTTGAAGCTCTTTCATAAAACTATCTTTTCTGAAAATCCTTTATCTGTGATATCAGAGAATTTGTAGAAAACCTTATGCATGGGGGCATTAAGAATCATAGTCCCCTCATACGCCTAAAATTGTGTCTTGGGGCGTTACGTATCGCCGTCCCCCAAGCCAATGAAGTAGGGCCAGAAGTGCTAATTCATGCCATCATCCTGAACCTGAAACTAGGATCTAGGGGCGTTACGTATTACCGTCCCCCTAGTTCTAAACTATGTGTGCACACGTTATTGGATCCGTCAATTCCAAGTTACATCTGAAGTAAGTTTTTCCTCCATGCCTCCACAAAAATCACAAAAATCATCCTTTTAAACTCAAAACTCCTCAAAACATTCTCATTCATTAAATAACTGCAAATCAACTTGGCTAACGCCCTGATGCGGTTAAAAGTAAGTCTCAAATCAATAACAAATAAGTAAATATCAACTTGGAAAGAAAATATCCAACACAGATTTGGAATCTGGCTGGCATTATTTCACTTCTTTGAAGAACTTGGGGTTCCTGCCGATAATTTATAATCGATAAAATTAATTAGTACATAAGTTGTGAATTATGCTTGTAACATGACATAATTTATGTATATGTTCCGATACGAAACCCTTATGGTGGCCTCCAATATCCTAGGATGAAATTGAAATGGGCTAAAACTGATCCTAAAAAAGGGTTACGCGTCATGACGCCAGATGTTGTGCGTCGCGACTCCCACTCATTCAAAGCTGAGGCAGAGAGCATCTTCTTATTACACGTCGTGACGCTAGATGTTACGCGTCGTGAATTTCACATGATCGGACCCGAAGCAGAAAGCATCTCTTTGTCACGCGTCACGACACTAGCCCACTGGCGTCATGTCGCTCGCTCGATTTCAGGGCCAAGCACCAACTCTTCATTGACAATGTCCAAACAATCACCACACCATAATACTAACACAATCACATAGGCACTTATCTAACTTCAACATGTCTATAACATCATCCATCATTATCAAAACTAAAAAATAATAAAATATTAACTCCCCACACTATAAGAAAAATTTGGCTAAGGGCCTATCTTGCCACTTTTGAACTTTCCAACATAACAAAACTAAATTCATGTCTTAACTTTAATCCAACACTAGAACCAAAATCACTCAACAACAATGGAAACAAAATAACTCCTTTTTTTAACTAAATGAAGTTCAGTCAGCACCTTAAGGGAAATATATTTGGGCATTCAACCCAACTATACATAATCCATGTGTATAAGATCATAAAATGCATGAATATGCTTATTAATCACTGCATTTAAACTAAAATGCAAAAAAGAGAAACTAGGATTCATGAATGACGATTTGGGGCTTTTATATTTCAAGCTCAAAACTGAAATTAGAAGAGGGAAAGAGGATAAAGAGCTTACTTTGTGTGAGATGTGCTTGGAATCATCACTTGTTACTTGAAAATAGCATGGGGGGAGAGAAAAATGAGAGAGCCCTTTAATTGCTTGCTCACATTTTTGGAGAGGTGAAATGGATGGGTGAATAGTCTCCTATTTTTAGGCAAATGACTGATTTTTGTAATATATTGAGTGGCTAAAATTGTGCCACACCACTCAATTCTAGACCTTACTCGAAATTCACAATAGTAACCACGAAAATCTTACATTTATACCTACTTCTGATTCTAATTTGGAAAACTGTCCAACGTTGAAGTTTTATGACTCAGGCTTAGCTTTTCGAAGATATAAAATTCATAAAAATTGAATATCGTATGAAAACGTTATGGCCTAAATACTAAGGACTGTCCAGAATTGAACCTAAAATAAAT
>SKCR01039658.1:0-74923 GCA_019454045.1 Zanthoxylum bungeanum
TTAAAATAATTTTACCATCTTTATATAATTTGAAAATATGACGTTTTGTTGTGTTTCGAGTCATTCTACATGCAGAAGGGTTTAAAGCATTATGCATGTAATTAGTAAAATGAAGTTTTTCACCAAAGCTTAAAGAAAGATGTGTCATACAAGTTAATTTCGTAAATTCTTCTCTATTTTTTACATCAGAATATTTAAATAAATCTACACTACTCGTACTCTACTAAATGATGCGTACCTGCCCATTTAGTTTGCATCGTATCAATGCCAAGTTCAACCGGAAGATGTTTTTCCATGTGCTTGATCATATTGCCATATCCACCAGAAAATTTATAGATAACCCCACAATAGTTGCAAATTGCTCGTTGTGAACCATCTTCTAGGCGTTCCAAATTAAAATGAATTTTGAAAATATCCGAGGACCGAGCCTTAACTTCTCTTCTCCGTGATTGTGCACTGACACTAGGGCCGCTCTCTTGGGTTGGCATATTTGACATTATGTTCTCAGATGAGTTTGCCATTTTTTTTTTGAGAAATTAGGAAGAAAAATAAGAAAATTGAATAATTGCGATGCGAATGATAACAAATTAACAACTAAATGAATTGAGATTGAGAATAAGAATATAAGATTATAAGAGAATTGTATTGAAGTAAGATTGAGAATAAAAGAATTATAGAAAATGAGAGAGTTGAGAATTTGGTGTGATGAAATTATGAAAAATGAATCATATTTATAGAATTTTAGAATTTTTTTGATACAAAAAATACCACTAAATATAACCGTTTTATTACCGTTATTAGGGGTACATTAGTAATTTATATTTTAAATAATAAAAATAATATTTTTTTTAATTTTTTTTTTATTTGGGCAGGGAGCCGTTTGGCTCCCTGCCCCCCCAACGGCTACTAGCCGTTGGGGGTAGGGTTCCTGTTGGAACCCTACGGTTCCAACAGGAACCCTTCGGTTCCAACCGGAACCATTCGGTTGCGGTTGGAACCGCCGAACCGGTGGAACCGTACGGTTCCACCGGTTCGGACCGGTTTGAGTTGGGGTCGAACCCCAACCGAACCGGTCGCCTTCCGGTTCGGTTCTAGAACCGGAACCGGTTGGAACCAGAACCTTCCGATTCCAACCGGTTCTGTTCCGATTCCGAACCGGAACCGTGGCCGGGTCTAGGTATGGGGAAGAAAGTGCCTCAAAAGATATTGTGATATTTTCCTTTAACGCCAAGGCTGCAGAGGTTGTTCATGTCACGACACACAACGATTGACATGATGTGGCATCATGAAAAGAGGGTCGGTGCGGAGGGCATACTTAGACATCCTGCGGATGGAACCGAGTGGAAGGAATTTGATGACATGTACCCCCGTTTCGCTGAAGACCCCCGTAATGTCAGGTTAGGTCTTGCCTCTGATGGTTTTAACCCGTTTAGGAATATGTACAACTCTTATAGCATGTGGCCTGTTATTGTGATTCCATATAACTTACCTCCATGGAAATGTATGAAGGATAATTATTATTATATGAAATGGATAAATGAAGAAGCTGAACACTGCTATGTAAGTTTGAGTTTTTAAAATAAAATAATTATTATTATATATATTAATTTTTTTTTTTCAAATTCTAACATTAACTTAATTTTTTAAACATAACGAAATGATGGAACTCCAACATCAAACTCAGGAGACAAGGTCCGACCCGATACCAGATGAGCAGTTGTCGTAATTGATTTTCAAGAATCAGACAGCTTACAACGTCGGCCTTGGCACTCGTAAGAAGCCGACGTCCTCTGCACGCAATACTGTTAATTCGGACAATGCTTCATCTCTTCGAGGCCAGTTAGCCACCACCCAAGACCGGCTAGCCACCACCGAAGACCAGCTAGTCACCACCCAAGACGAGCTGAAGAAGACTAAGGAGGAGCTACAACAGGTCAAGGTGGACCACGAGAAGAAGTTGGAGCAGTTCGAACAGCAGATGCTGGCTTTCCGGCAGATGTTAGAGGCCTCACTCAGTCAGGGTGTATTGGGCTCGAGCGCCCCTCCATCACAGTAGCAATAAATTTTATATCCATTTGTATAAATATTTTGAACAAATAGTTTTAATATAATATGTATTTTTTTAAACAATTTTCAATATAATAATAAAATAATTATTATAATATTTCGTAATTCTGTTATTAATCAGAATTTTTTTTTCAAATAATTAAAATATTAAATTAATTATTTTAGACCAAAAAGCAGTAAATTAATATTTTTTTAAAAAAACACATTTCTTAACTATTTTCGTCGAACTAGTCGACGCTAAATGTGTTTTTGGCGTTGACTATATTCGACGCTAATAGTTAAAAAATCACCGATGTAAGTATACAAATATTATTTTTTTAATATACTTTAGCGTCGAAACGAAACGACGCTAAATGTCTACTTTTTAACGTCGAAATATTTCGTCGCAATATCTGACCTATAGCGTCAGAAACTTTTATTTAGCGTCGAAATAAATTTGACGCCAAATGATAATTTTTAGCGTCGAATATCTTTTATTCGACACTAAATATTATTCTCATCCATGTTTGGGGGTCCAATTTTTGCGTCTAATTAATTCGACGCTGAGTTACATTTGCGTCGAAATTTTGGCTTTTTGCGTCGATTAGTTTCGACGCTAAAGGGCATAATTTTTGTAGTGATATAGTTATGATGAAAAAATAGCATCATACAGTAATTATTATAGAATAGGTTAATTATTGTTAGATGACATGCTTGATCCATTGAATTAATTTCTGATTAATTAAGATATAATTAATTTGTAATTTATCTAGGCTTATTAAATTTATAATTAGATTTATTGCCAATACGAGAGGAAACCCAATGGATCATATATTATAAAGTATTGAGAAATTAAGATTAGATTATGTAAATAGAAAGATTATGGACTTAATTATTGTTAAGTTCATAATCTTAAGAGTTTATTTAATATTCTTGGAAACTATCAGGGATGAATTATAATTATGCAAAGTATTTGTATTTAATCAAAATTATTTATTTATAGATTTTTAATTTGATTTGGATAACATTATTTTAATTAAATAATAAGATTAAGAACTCTTTCACTTGAGTGACTTTTTAATTAGATTATGAGTTGAAAAGTCAAACCAAAAGCCTATATAAAAACCCTTAGGGGCCAGCCAATTGAAGAAAAACGAGAGAGAGAATTGTTTTTCAAGAGTTAAGATAAAAATTCTTCATGAACAGTGATGGTGAACAATAAATATAAGCAATGACCAAGAATAGTAATTGTGAATAGTTCTCGTAGAAAATTCTCCCTTGGCCTTAATCATAGAACCATAAAATCCTAATTTTATCTCTTTCATCTATAACTAACTTTCAAGATAATGACACTCTACATGATCAAGATTTAGAGAAATCTTAAAACCCTAATTCTCTATTTTACTAAAATACTTTTAATAAAAGCTGCATTATTGAGTCAATAATCAAAGCTAAGGAATGCAATTATATAGATGATCTCTTTTAATTAACTTGCAATGCTAGACCTAAAAATAAGGTCCATAAATCCATGTTAAGACGTAAAGTAGAAGATTTTCTTTAGTGAGAAAAAAATATTAAAGGTGCATTTAGTAGAAAATATTGTACATAAAGTATAAATTAATTTATAAGTTATGAAATAAACGCTTGACTATAATATTTGACCAAAAAATAATCTAATATTACAAAATTATGGTTTTATGAATATTAAATCTAATGATAAAAAATACTTTAGATAATGAAAGAAAATATTGAATTCACTTTATATTATATTTAGAATGGTAGGGGCATTTATATAAGTTACATACAAAATCAAAATAGAAAATGAATCATATAATTATGTATAATAATAATAACGAATATAGAAAATCTTCATATAATAGAGAAATATAATAAAATCACAAATCGTAAGGATACTAGAAATTTCATTTTAAAAATTGATTCCATAATATAAGGATATTATTTTCTTAATATTATTTCCATAATAATATTTCTTTAGAAAAATAGACATAACATTTTAACGATAGTGTTACCCTAAAAAGACGCTCAACAAAATTCACCCTAAAGTCTGAATGGATTGTATATAATTAGGATTATGGGAGTTGGTACAACTGGAAATGGGACCCCCGGAAACTGCAAAGGGAGTTTCTGACCCACGTGCAAATACTGTGGAATTCAACACTTGCCAATTTTGGATATAGCGTTCTTCTTTAAGACTTTAAAAAAATTAATGGCTCCACATATAAAGAATATAATGCGATGCTAAATTGTTATTTGATTATCTATTTGGTCACCAAATCAAATTCAAGAATAATAGTCTCTTTATAAGGAAAAAAAAGGAAGAACATATGTGAAAAATATGAATAAAACTCCGTGTATCAATATTTTTCTCAAATTTTATTTATAATTAAAGTCAACTTTGTATTCTCGAAGCCCGAGATGATTCTTAAATTTTGATGTTTTTAACCATATGATAATATTATAATATAAAATATTTGGTCATGGGCTATTAAATTATTTTGAGACTAAAATAAAAAATTTGTGGACCATAAAGTGCACTTCACCCGCCTACGGCAAAGATTGATTCAATTTATAATAAAAATTATATTCGGGATATAATCTTTTTTTAATGGCTCCACATATGACTTGGAAATGTGGCATTATTAATGCATTTGGTAATCTTGTCTCCCATTCCATTGAAAAATATCAATCTCATAACCAACATCATCAGTGCTGTTATGATCAATCTTGGATTCGTTTTGTTATGTTGTTGATTTTGTTGTTAACTTTATTTTTCCAATTATGTGTGCCCATCTTAATCATATCATTTCTTATCGTATATATTGTCAATTATGACAAGAGTGCCGCGTATTTTATTTCCATACACATTTATATTTCTTATACATGTTTTATTAATGATTCTTGATATCCGTAATCGGATTGGCCAATGATCTCTTGTGTATGTTAATCCAAATGAATTGGCTATATAGATTTTTAATGTACAAAAAAATTAAAAGTTTTTTTTTTCTTGGTAAAGAAAAACAATTGTATGTACTATGTACTGTAATATCTAACTGTATGAGGCATGCATGATCCAAGCATGTTGTCACCCCAACCACCATTGTAAGAATCCAGCTGCCACCATCATTGATAAGTCTCCAAGCCAACTTTAGGTGGAATTTTGAAAACAGTGCAAGCTTCCAAGACTACTTTCGGTGGAATATCTAACTGTATGAGGCATGCATGATCCAAGCATGTTGTCACCCCAACCACCATTGTAAGAATCCAGCTGCCACCATCATTGATAAGTCTCCAAGCCAACTTTAGGTGGAATTTTGAAAACAGTGCAAGCTTCCAAGACTACTTTCGGTGGACACTATTCATATGTTGAATTTTTTGAGCATAAGTTTTGCTATAAATACATAGCTCATTTGTGAGCTTTTGGCATCTCAAATATTAAGCTTCAAGGTAAAAAATCTTAGAGAGTGTAAGAGAGAGAGAGAGATTTTTTATTTTTTTTGTAAAGTTTGTAGCACTTTGTAAAGTCTTTTCAAGTAGTAATAGAATTTTCGATTTTCCTTATAAACACTCTTCAGTGATCAGGGAATCACAACAACTGGTATCAGTAGTTTTGGTTATACATTGGGGTCGTAAAACCGAAGAACGGAACTCGGTTCGGAAAAATCAAGTTTTGGGAAAGTTGTCAAAAATCATTTTTGAGCATACCATCAGCATTTTCACGTCGGGACGAGCACGATAGTATTTTCCGGCGATCGAACGGAGATCTAGAGAAGCCGCACGCGCCATCCAGTAGCCTTGCCACGTGCTCCGATGCGCCGCACGGGCCAGACGAAGGTTGAAGACGACCACGTCAGCGATACATCAGCGCACGGTCAGCACACAGTCAGCGCACAATCATTGCCACACCAGCAAACACAACATCGCCATATCAACGCCATATGTCATCCACGTCAGCAAGCGGATCCCATTTCTGCCACATCATCAGACACGTCAGCATACCTGGTAAATTTCATTGAACCCCCTAAAGTATCTGAAATTTATATTTTATCCCCATAAATTTTAGAAATTTACAAATCGGCCCCTAAGTTGGATTTGGACCAACGAAGTGTTTAATCCACCATTTTCGACCATTCCAAACGTAATAGTGATCTCATATATGTGAAAATCGACCCATATTTTGTCGTATTTTCATTTGAAACTTTAAACTTAAAATGGAAATGGAATATTCTTCTTCTGGTGCAATGATCAAGGTGACAACAACCAATTACTCCCTCTGGAGACCTCGGATGATAGATTATTTACACTGTAAAGATTTATTCGATATTTCGAGGTGAGGGGAGTGGGATCAGAATATGGTAAAGAGTGTTACTTTAATAAACTCAATAACAGAACTTTCGGTAAGATTAGGCATTAGATCAGCCATAGTGTCTTCCACTACTTCTGAAATGTGGATAAAATTAGAAGACATATTTCAGGCCAAGACAGCTCGGAATAAAGCCTTAATAATGAGGCATTTCGTGAACCTGAAGCTACGGAGTGGAAATTCCATTGGAGAACACACTAATGAGTTCCAAAGCCTGGTGAACCAGTTGTCTACACTAGACATGCAACTGGGAGATGAAGTTCAAGTCATCTCACTACTCAGTTCTCTTCATAATAGTTGGGAAACATTGGTGGTAACTCTCAGCAATTCGGCTCCATGAGGCAAACTTACCATTGCAAGCAAGCCTCCAAGCCAACTTTAGGTGGATGTTTGAAAATGGTGCAAGCTTCCAAGACTACTTTCGATGGACACTATTCACATGTTGAATTTCTTGAGCATAAGTTTTGCTATAAATAAAGAGCTCATTTGTGAGCTTTAGGCATCCCAAATATTAAGCTTCAAGGCAAGAAAGCTTAGAGAGTGTGATTTTTTTGTAAAGTTTGTAACACTTTGTCTATATTCAAGTAGTAATAGAACTCGGTTTTCCTCATAAACACTCTTAAGTGATCAGAGAATCACAACAAGTGATATCAATAGCTTTGGTTATACTTTGGGGTCGTAAAATCGAATAACGGAACTCGGTTCGAAAGATTTGGGTTTCGGGAAAGTTGTCAAAAATCATTTTTGAGCATACCATCAGCCTTTTCACGTCAAAATAAGCACGGTGGTATATTTCGGCGATCGAATAGAGGTTCATAGAAGCCGTACGCACCGCGTGCGCCATCTAGTAGCCTCGCCATGCGCTCCACGCGCCAGACGAAGGTTGAAGACGACTACGTAGTGCCACTTCAGCACACAGTTAGCACCACGGCAGCGCACAATCATTGCCACGTCAGCATACATGTCATCGCCACGTGTCAGCCAAGTCAGTAAGCGAGTCCTATTTCTGCCTCGTCATCAGACACGTCAGCAACCTGGTAAATTTCATTAAGCCCATGAAGTCTCTGAAATTTATATTTTAACCCCAAAAATTTTAAAAATTTATAAATCGGCCCCTGAGTTGAATTTGGACCAATGAAGTGTCTAATCCATCATTTTCGACCATTACGGACACAACAGTTACCTAAGTTTTTCCGAAAATAATCCCATATTTTATCATTTTTTCATTTTAAACTTTAAACTTAAAATGGAAATGGAAGATACCTCTTCTGGTGCGATGATCAAGATGACAGAAATCAATTACTCCCTCTGAAGTAGGTGACAAAATTCAATTACTCCCTCTTAATAATGAGGCGTTTGGTGAACCTGAAGCTACGGAGTGGAACTTCCATTGCAAAACACACTAATGAGTTCCAGAGCTTGGTGAACCAGTTGTCTGCAGTAGGCATACAATTGGGAGATGAAGTTCATGCCCTCTTACTGTTAGAGTTGGTGCTCTGAGTGCCAATTTTATTATATATTTCCCTTTAAATACTAATGTAACATTTTATTATGAATAAAAGAAACGGTTTCTTTTATATAACATCCTTTTTAATATGGTAAAGACGTAACAGACCTTAGAATGATTAGTTATGATACTGTTTCAAAAGCGTCACAACTGACATTGAGTTATATCAAGATATTGTCATTCTTAGATAGTTCCTGGTCAAGGTTTACACTACTTGGTCAGTAAAGTAATCCCGTTGAGACTTGTACATGTCGTATTTTGGAATCTTGGATTCCGATGGTTTCTCAATGAACCATGAGTCTTTGAGACTCGTATAGACGTGTAGGTATTTATAGTGGATAAACACTGAATGACCCACCAAAGATTCTTAATAGATGGTACACCAACATCAATAAGAATATTCTCGGGTTGAATTAATGTGTATTTGTATTTAATATTTGATATTATTATATACACATTAATTAATTGTCAAATTATGATATTTGAAATATATCATTAATATATGTGTTTGAGATATTTGATGTAAATGTAATACATATATTTAAGATATTTATATTTAATTATTTAATTGTTAAATAATTAAATTAATTAATATAAGAAATATCTTTAGTAATGATTTCACTTTTATATTACATGTTTCTATAAGTCCATTTGTAAATTTACTTTATATAAGATAAATGTTATCTTTTATTCAAGTAAATGTGTTCCAATTAAAATGAAACAAGTTGAAAATTCTTATTAATATTATTCTTGTAATTCTCGACAATATGTAAGAAAAATATATAAGTGTTTTGTTTCATTTTCTTTGACATTTACAAGTTTTTCAAATATTCACCAAGTTAAAATGAGAGAAAAAAGTGAAGAACATAAGGAGAAAGGCTTGAAAAGTTGGAGTTTTGAAAGTTATTTCCAACTTTCTTCAACTAAAAAATAATTTTTATGATTCTATACTTCAATTTGTGTAGTTTAGAATTTTCACTAATCTTTAATTGTGTGAATTATTGTGTTGGGAACTTGTTTGAAAGATGAAAGCATGTATGTTATTAAAGTTTGCATGAAATTAGTTCATTAGCATTCTTTAAGCCATTTGATGGTGATGTTGCCATTCTAGAGTTGCTTAGCTACTAATATATGACTTAGAATTGATCCTGAGTTGTTTCATGGTGGTGAGACTTGCTTGGTGTGGTAAGGATTGAATTAAAGTGTTGAATTTTATTAATTTGGTGTAATTGGGTCAATTGGATAATTTTTAAAATTAGGGTTCATAACCCTTTCCAAATTTGGGACTTTTCATATATGTGATGTAATTTGATGTATATATAATGTATATTAAATTTGGGATTGATTGAATTTGATCTTGAGATGTTTTGAACTAAAAATGACCAAATTACAAATCTTGGAAAATTACTGGGGTTGTTCGGCAATTTCAGAAAATTATAAATTTTTGTTGCAATTTGTATTTTTATGTATAAATCATTTTAGGATTTATTTGGAATCAATTAAATATGTATTTGACAATTTAAGGACCAAAGTGATCAAATTGTAAAATTTAGGGGTAATTCGGCAGTTAAAGAAAATTTAATTTCTTTGGTTATAATTTCAGATTTTAAGTATTGGGTAATGAAATAAATAAGTTTACTTAATTGATCCAAGAAAAATTTTGAAATCGGAAAATTTTGATTTTCCGCGTTATGTTGCGCTAACCCTGTAATTTCTTATAAAACCCAACAAAATGGTATCAGAACGAGTATGATTCTGGACACCCGATATGATTATGCTTTTAAAATTTAATGTTTAATTTATTCTTTACTTTATTCATGCATGTGTTTATTTAATTTGATTAAATAAAGGTTTTTATTTAATATGTATTTGATGCATATTAATTTATCCTTCTTGTCAATACCGTTTATCGATAAATTTTCTGCAACTATATCCGAGAACGTACCAAAGCTGTGAGGATATAGCCGGTAGAAATTTATCTGTACCGAATATATTTGATATTAGGTGAATTCAAGCGAAAGCGCAATCCTGAACGTGCCAAAGCTGTTAGGGTTACGCAAGTATCTTGAATTTATCATTGACAAGTTTAACCTTGGTACGCATCCATGTGAACATGTCAAAACTGTCACAACGAGAAACGACCAGGACTGAAAACCCAAGAGTCATTGTTGAGTGATCGACAATGAGTTGTCTACCTAATGAATATACGTAGGCAAGAACGTGCTAAAACTGTGAGCTGAAATATATTCAAGGGGTCCACCTTTCACTATTATGTTATGATTTGATTATCGTATGTTTTGTATTCTGTTGGGGGATTACAGTTTTGCATGAAATAGTGAGAGGGGCATTTTTAGATTAAAAATTCATGATCTATTTATTGCTTTATGATATAATATGAAACTATTTTCTCTAACCGTTGATTCGTTGTCTATTTGATAGATTTGCAATGGCGGCACCTTCGACCAATCCTTTTGCTCGTATGATTGATACGAATAAGCTAAAAGGCGCTGAGAACTTTATGGATTGAGATATGGATTTGAGGATTGTCCTCAGATCTGAAATGCTTGGATACGTTTAGGAAGGTCTATTACCGCTTACTATATCTCCGGATTCATCGCCTGAAGAGATGGAGACTTTCCGTAAATGGAAAGATGATGATTTAAAAGTTAAATCATTCATTCTCAGTTCTCTTTCTTCTGAACTGAAGTGGTAATACTTTGAGATGCACGATGCATATAGCACGATGACACAACTTCGTGAATCGTTCATGAACCAAGAAAAGGTTGTGGTTCATAGAGTTGCAATGGAATTGTTCCATTCTAAACTTGATGAGGGGCAGGCTGTGAGCCCGCATGTGCTTCATTTGATATATTTGATCGAGCAATTGAGGCGCAGTGACTTCCCTTTCAATGATACTCTAGGACGGAGTGTCATTCTTGGTTCACTCCCGGCGTCATATCACCAGTTCATCATGTATTTCAACATGAATGAGATTCACTACTCTTACCGTGAGTTGCATAGGATGTTTCTCACAGCGGAGGAAGATTTAAAGAAGGGAGTTATGACTCGCCTTCTGAAACCCACTTCACTTTCCGCTTCTTCCCAATCCAAGTCGAATGGGAAGAAGCCTAAAGGAAAGAAGAAAAAAGGTTTCAATGTTCCTCCGCAGGCTAAGGTAGCGAAGCCCAAAAGAGCTTCTGAAGATAAGTGCCACCACTGCCAGAAAGTCGGGCACTGGAAAAGAATCTGTCCGGACTATCTTGCACAAATAAGGAAGGAAAGAACATCGACATCAGGTACTTTCATTTTTCCTATTATTGATATCTCATTGGCTTGTGAAGCTATGACATCTAATTGGAATTTAGATTCTGCTTGCCCTATTCATATTTGCAATACGTTGTAGGTGTTGACGAAAAATAGATGGCTGAAATCTGGGGAGATGTAGTTGCGATTCGGAAGTGGTGACTTTCTGGATTCGGTTGCAATAGGCATATACAAGATTCTTTTACCTAGTGGGAGACTTTTGTTAAATGAATGCTTTTTTGTGCCAGGATATGTGGCAAATATTATGTATCGATTTGTATTAGATACTGAATGATATAATGTAAATATTAAGAATCGTTCTTTGTATTTATATGATAGTAATAATATTCAGATCCTTTGTTGTCCAAACGAGCATGGTCATTACATATTACGTACCTCACAAGATATCTTTAATACTGGAATTAATAAACGTAAACAATCTGATATAAATAATATCTAACTGTGGTACATGAGGTTGGGTCATATAGGCGTGAAACGCCTAACCTAATAGGTTAAGAATGGTTTGATACATGATCTCACCATTGACCCTTATCTAACTTGCGAATCTTGTATTCGGGGTAAAATAACCAAAGCCCCATTTTCGGGTGTTGGACACCGAACCACAGACTTATTAGAACTCGTACATTCTGATGTATGTGGTCCCAATAGTCAGACTGCACACAATGGTTTTTCATACTTCATCACCTTTACCGATGATCTATCACGGTATGGTTATGTTTATCTGATGAAAAATAAATCGAAAACCTTTGAAAAGTTCAAAGAATTCTAAAATGAAGTAGAAAAACAGACTTGTCAATCTATTAAATTCCTCCGATCTGATCGAAGCAGTGAATATATGAGTGGAGGGTTCATTGATTATTTAAAAGAGAATGAGATTCTCGCTAAATATTCTCTTACGCGTATTCCGCAGCACAATGGAGTATCAGATAGGAGAAATCAGACATTATTGGATATGGTCCGATCGATGTTGAGTTATACAGATTTACCCTATTACTTATGGGGTTATGCTATTTTAACTGTCGCACATCTTTTGAATAAGATTCCTTCTAAAGATGTTCCTACGACTCCGTATGAGATATGGACCGGTAGGAAACCGAATCTTAGTTATGTTAAGATTTAGGGGTGTCATGCATACATCAGGATGCCTCAGCAGAATAAGCTTTTGCCTCGAGGGCAAAAGTTTAGGTTTATTGGATATCCTTCAAATATGAAAGGATATTTGTTATACGATACCGAGCATCGAAATATGTTCGTAACTCGCTTCGTAAAATTTCTAGAAATATAATTTTTGTCTGAAGGTGGTGATAATAGACAGGTTGAACTTGATGAAGTACAACCTGATGCCAATGAACCAACGGAGGAACCTAAAGTTCAAAAAGATGAAAAACCCTCAAAACACACACTCTAAAGGTCACAAAGGGTATCTAGACCTCCTGAACGCTTGTATTTGATACAAGAAAATAGTCTCGATGTTTTCTTAGTTGAAGAGACTGACCCTTTTACCTATAGAGAATCGATGTTGGACACTGACTCCGTGAAGTGGCAAGACGCCATGAAATCCGAGATGGACTCAATACATGAGAATCAAGTTTGGAACTTGATACTGCTTCCTGAAGGAATTGTTCCTATCGTTTGTAAATGGATTTAAAAAAGGAAGCGCGGGCCCAATGGAAAGGTTGAAACCTTTAAGTCCCGACTAGTAGCTAAAGGTTACTCGCAGCAACCCGGTGTCGACTACGATGAAACTTTTTTGCCAATTGCAATGCTAAAGTCTATAAGGATTTCTTTGTCTATAGTCACTTACCATGATGACGAGATTTGGCAAATGGATGTCAAAATGACTTTTTTAAATGGATTTCTTAATGAAGAAATCTATATGGAACGGCTGGAGTGTTTTGCATCCAGCGAGAACTCGGGCATGGTATGCAAGCTGAAGAAGTCCATTTATGGACTTAAACAGGCTTCACGAAGTTGAAATCTTCTATTCGAAGAGATAATCAAATTGTTTGTTTTTCTTAAGAATTCGAATGTGTGTATAAGAAGGCCAGTGGGAGTATGGTGGTATTTTTAATTCTCTATGTTGACGACATCCTTATCATTGGGAATGATATCGAGATGATGCAAGGCATCAAAGCTTACCTCTGTATGAATTTCTCCATGAAGGACCTGGGTGAAGCTTCTTATGTCTTAGGCATAAAACTATATAGAGATAAAAAAAGTGTTAGGGTTGGTGCTCTGAGCGCCAATTTTATTATGTATTTCCTTGTAAATACTAATGTAATATTTTATTATGAATAAAATAAATAGTTTCTATTATATAACATCCTCTTTAATATGGTAAAGACGTAACAGACCTCAGAATGATTAGTTATGATATTGTTGCAAAAGCGTCGCAACTGACATTGAGTTGTATCATGACGTTGTCATTCTTAGAGAGTTCCTGGTCAAGGTTTACATTACTTGGTCAGTAAAGTAAACCCGTTGAGACTGGTACATGTCGTATATTGGAATCTTGGATTCAGATGGTTTCTCAATGAACCATGAGTCTTTGAGACTCGTATAGACGTGTAGGTGTTTATAGCAGATAGACATTGATTGACTCACCGAAGATTCTTAATAGATGGTACACCAACGTCAATAAGAATCTTCTCGGGTTGAGTGAGCATAGTGATTCTTTTACTTGAGATACCACTGTGGATATATGAGTTATCCTCCACACTTAGATGGCAGTCACCTCACCAATCTATTTAGATCAGACCTCCGCCTGTTCGTTGGGTGTGGATTGATGCTCAGGATATCCTCTCTGTATCAAGAAAGGATCTGTCAGTTCTGTGTACAGAGCATAGGTATTCAATATGGAATTAGCAATCTGTTAAATCCATGGGCCCGTAGTACACTGTAGAAATTAGTTCTAAGTGTTATTAAGAGATTTCTAATAGAAATGTCGATGTGATTATATCTATAGAGATTTGACGTTTACATCCATATCTCTGGAATAATCCGGATACCTGTGATGGAGGGATTATACGTATGATATGATCTCGACCCGTATGGTTCAGAGAGTTTATATGTGTTCGTCATTATTTACGGGTAGGTAGATTATGGATACAAAATTAGATTTCATGATGGATATGTCTGAACCTAGAGAGTCTCAATAATGAAATATACTCGTAGAGCACTAGGGAAACTTTTATGAATAATTCTAATTATTTATAACTCGTTTAACGGTTAAACGAATAATACATGCGATCAGGACCTAATGGTTATTTTCAAATTAATGTGTATTTGTATTTAATACTTGATTTTATTAAATACACATTAATTAAATATAAAATATTTGACATATATCATTTATATATATGTTCTTGAATATTTAATGTAAATATTTATATTTAAATGTTAAGTAATTAAATAAATTAAATTATAAAATATCTATTACATGTTTTGTTTTTGGAAATAACATGAGTTGATTGGATACACTTGTAAGTTTACATTATTTTAGATAATTGTTATCTTTAACTAAGTAAATGTGTTCCAATAGAAATGAAACAAATGAAAAAGTTTATTAATGTTGTTTTTGTTGCTCACGGTAATAACAAAAATAAACATATAATTTTTTTTGTTTCACTTTTGAAGATTAACACAAGTTATCAAAATATTTACAAAGAGAGTTGAGAGAAAAAGTTGAAGGAAAAAGAAATAAAACAAAGTAAAAATTTTGAATTTTCTATGTATTTTTCTACACCCTTCAAAATGGAAATTGTTTCTATCATTCTTAACTTCAATTTGTGTTGCTAAGATGATGTCTTTTCTATTTGAATTTGTAATTAAATTGGTTTAAACTTGTTGGAGGTGATTTTTCATGTTTGATAAATTAATAAGCTTATTGGGAGTAATTAAGCTTATTTGATTAATTAGTAGTCAATGTTGTCATTCTAGAGTTGCTAAGCCATTTATAAATCACCTAGAATTTCTCTTGAGTTGTTTCATGATGGTGAGACTTGTTTGGTGTGGTCAGGATTGGATTAAAGTGTTGAATTTTTTTAATTTGGTTTAATTTGTCAATTTGTGGAAATTATGGAATTAGGGTTCATAACCCTATCCAAATTGGGAATTTTCATATATGTGATGTAATATGATGTATATATGATATATATTAAATTTGGGATTGATTGGATTTCATCTTGACATGTTTTGAACTAAAAATGACCAAATTGCAATCCTGGAAATTATAGGGGCTATTCGGTAATTTCAGAAAATTGGGAATTTTCGTTGCAAATTGTATTTTCATGTATTAGACATGTTTCAATCACTTTGGGATTGATTTGGAATAAATTAAATATGTATTTGACAATTTATGACCAAAATGATCAAATTGTAAAATTTGGGGGCAATTCGGCAATTAAAGGAGATTTGATTTCTTGGGTTAAAATTTCAGATTTTAAGTATTGGGTAATTAAATAAATAAGTTTATATAATTGATCAAAGAAATATTTTGAAATCGAAAATTTTAATTTTCCGCGTTCCGCTGCGCTAACCCGGTAATTCCCTATAAAACCCCAACAAAATGGTATTAGAGCGAGTCTGATTCTGAACACCCGATATGATTATGCCTTTAAAATTAAATGTTTAATTTAATCTTTACTTTATGCATGCATGTGTCTATTTATTTTGATTGATTAAAATAAAAGCATATTTTGCCGAAAAATCCCTATTTGAAAATAAGGTTTTTTTTACTTAATATGTATTTGATGCATATTAACTGGTCCGTCTTGTCAATACCGCTTATCGATAAATTTTCTACGACTATATCCGAGAACGTGCCAAAGCTGTGAGGATATGGCCGGTAGAAATTTATCTATACCAGATATATTTGATATTAGGTGAATTCAAACGAAAGCGGAATCCTGAACATGTCAAAGCTGTCAGGGTTTCGCAAGTATCTTGAATTTATCATTGACAAGTCTAACCTTGGCACACCTCCTTGTGAACGTGCCAAAGTTGTCACAACGAGAAACGACCAGGACCAAAAACCCTGGATTCACTATTGAGTGATCGACAATTAGTAGTCTACCTAATGAATATACGTAGGCGAGAACGTGCCAAAGTTGTGACTTGAAATATATTCATGGGGTCCACCTTTCACTATTATGTTATGATTGGATTATCGCATGTTTTGTATTCTGTTTGGGGATTACAGTATTGCATGAAATAGTGGGAGTGGATTTTTTAGATTAAAAATCCATGATCTATTTAATGCTTATGATAAAATATGAAACTGTTTTTCAGCTAACCGTTGATTCCTGTCTATTTGATAGATTTGTGATGGCGGTCCCTTCGAACAATCCTTTTGCTCGTACACTTGATACGAATAAGCTAAAATGCGCTGAGAACTTTGCGGATTGGGATATGGATTCGAGGATTGTCCTCAATTCCGAAAAACTGGGATACATTTTGAAAGGTCCATTACCGCTTGCGATATCTCTGGATTCATTGCCTGAAGAGATGGAGACTTTCCGTAAATGGAACAATGATGATTTAAGAGTTAAATCATTCATTCTAAATTCTCTTTCTTCTGAACTAAAGAGGCAATACTTTGAGATGCATGATGCATATAGCATGATGTCATAACTTCGTGAATCGTTCATGAACCATGAACAGGTCGTGGTTCATAGAGTTACAATGGAATTGTTCCATTCTAAACTTGATGAGGGGCAGGCTGTGAGCCCGTATGTGCTTCATTTAAACGATTTGATCGAGCAAATGAGGCGCAATGACTTCCCTCTCAATGATACTCTAGGATGAAGTGTCATTCTCGGTTTGCTCCCGGCGTCATATCGCCAATTTGTCATGTACTTCAACATGAATGGGATTCACTTCTCTTACCGTGAGCTGCATAAGATGCTTCTCACAGTGGAGGAAGATTTAAAGAAGGGAGTTATGACTCGCCTTCCGAAATCCACTTCACTTTCCGCTTCTTCCCAATCCAAGTCGAAATGGGAAGAAGACTAAAAGAAAGAAGAAGAAATGCTTCAATATTCCTCCGCAGGATAAGGTAGCGAAGCCCAAGAGAGCTTCTGAAGATAAGTGCCACCACTGCCAGAAAGTCGGGCATTGGAAAAGAAACCGTTCGGACTATCTGCATAAATAAGGAAGGAAATAGCATCGAATCAGTACTTTTATTTTTCCTATTATTTGATATCTCATTGGCTTGTGAAGCTATGACATCTAATTGGATTTTAGATTTCGCTTGTCCTATTCACATTTACAATACGTTGCAGATGCTGACGGAAAGTAGAATGCTGAAATTTGGGGAGATGCAGTTACGATTTTGATCGGTGGTAAACACACACGTTACGCAAGTGCACGTATCGCTCAAGTAGTATAAAATGTATCGATCCCACGAGGATTTAACACCTTAGCTATTGATTTATTGAAGGTAAATTCTACGAGTATCTAATTGATTGATTTTTGGTTGGATGGTGATTTTTATCTAAAATAAGTAAATAAAACAGTGTGTGAAAGTAAGTTGAAGGACAAATCAATATTATAAAACTATCTAGGGTTGTGAATCCTTCCAATATCTTTTAAAGATGAAGTGATTATCTCATGTTTGTGTAATATATCGGTTTATTAACTTGGAACACGAAATTATGCAAAAGCCTCTTCCGATGCTCAGATGGAAACACCCAAAGTAACCCAATTAACTATATTCCTAAGTTAATTAAGAAACTCTGAATTCATTAAGTTTAAGTTCCAATTATGGCTACCCCCGCCGACAGGTATATCATATCCTTTAAGGAAATCTACCTAAGAGACATTTACCCCAATGTGAGATCGTGAGCTATTGAGTCTAAGGCTAAACCAAAAATCTATTTTCCAAGTTCATTTTAGTTTACCAAATCAATCTTATTAATGGCCAGTTAACAAGAAGCATTAAGACTAAGACTCAATAAATAAACCAATATATTACCCACGGTAAAAAAATAACCAACTTATAAACCGATGATATTGGAAATCATCACACCCCTAGATTATGTATTTAGCTACGACACATTCCTATGATTACTAAAAACTTAATTAAAAACATCATAAAAAATAACTTGAAAATAAATAAAAGTAAAATTAAAATAATGAAAGAAAATGATGTGGGTTAAAGGATCCACTTTTAATATTTCAAAATTAGAAATCTCCCTTATTGTCAATGTTTACCGATTAATTAATTATATTTAACGAGAGCATAAAGGCGGAAATTCCATTTGTCTTAATTAAGTCCAACCGACCATATAGGTGGTAACATGGTTATTACCTAAACCGACCATATAGGTGGAAACTACGTCTGGAATGAAAAACCGACCATATAGGCGGTAAATAAGGTTGTCACCAAAACTGTCATATAGACAGTAACTAATTATTCTAAATTTTAATTAAAATAATGGAGATTAATCTATTTATTATATTAAAAGTATTACCTTGTCACCCCAGTAGAATGAGATTACCTGCTCATTGTTGGAGATTCTAAGGGTCCCAAGGATCACAAATCAAGCATGAACATGTGTGAATAACAATCGAGGGAGTTGCGGAATACTCACATCGATCGGTTGAGTGACGCGGAGGCAACAAAACTGACTTTGCTGGGCAGTGGACTGGTTCGGCAGTGACCAGAATTCCTGACTGGTTTGGCCTCCAATTTGGTCCTTTGTCAAGCTCCAAGCTTCGTCGAATGGTTCCCGGCTCATGGGTAGACTTCCCTATCACCTTCCATGTCTCGTAAGTGTTGCTAGCACTTGTGATTTTGCCACAAAATCCACTCTTGCTTCCCTCATTGCTCACGGTTTCAAAACCAGAAAAACAGAAAATGGCGTGAAGAAGAAATATGGAGAGGAAAGAGAGAGTTGTAATGTTGGTTCCAAATTTGTGTATTAAATACACACATTTGAATTTAAAATTCATTTCATGTGAATTTGGATTTTAAAAGTCAAACAATAAAGCTCCAACCACTACCATCACTCAATCCATCAAGTTGTCAAGTCACATCACTTAAAGTGACTAATGATTTGACGCTTGATTTGACTTGCGTGCCGCATTCAAATTCGAAATGCGAATGCGCTCGCAAGTAATCTCGGGCTTGGGTTCGCTAATTCCAAATTAACGAATTTTCCGTTGCGTCATAATTAAATGATTACGCCTAGCGAAATCACTATTCACGTCGCTAACGAATTAATTCTAAATTAATTCGTTCGCCTGAATTAAAATCTAATTTTAATTCCGCGTCGAAATCTAATTTCATTTAATATATCAAATATATTAATTTATCGATTAATTCCAAATTAACCGTTATCTCTCTTTAAATGATATTTTATCTCAGATAAAATATCTCCGCATTTAATCCTAGATTAATTTTCTCTCTCTTCTAATTAATCCCAGATTAATTTAGAGTGCGAGTCATACATCATCGGTGAATCTTTGGGAAGCGACCCATGAGATCCCCGGATATGTTGGCAGTAAATTAGGTCGTCGGACTATCCGAACACGTAAGTACCTCGTACTACGTTTATACCGAATTACAAGACAAGGTTGGCCTCTAGCAAAGCGCCATGCCTACCCAATTCTCCGGAAATATCCTTACAGGAATAAAGGATCTGTATCAGGCGTAGTATACATAGTATTGTGTATTTCTGTCCAGTATCGGATGATCACATGCGAGGCCTGGGGCTGGTACAGTGTCTGCCCCGTACGAAGCATATATCGGATTACGAGCAACTAGTCTCTTTAATATCGGATAATCATGACCAAGTCATATTATCCCGACGGTTGCAACCTTATATAGAGAACCAGTTCTGTATCCATGCGCGATCATCAACTCCATATGACTGGAGTGACACTTCCGTCTTGACATCACACCCAACACACTACGATTCTCAATATACCCAGCATTGGCGTACACAGAACCGGTTAAAGCCCTGGACGACCTCAACCAAAGTATATTGATTGTCTCAAGTATTAGCGGTGTGCAAGTCTCAGGTTAAGACCAAATACACCTACCCTGATTTCGGACTTCCATTGACACATAGTCATACTACCAATGGAATTCCGAGGGGGTCTTATCCAGAGCGAAGCTGTTTCCCGTACCATCGGTAAAAACACAACCTCCTATTACACTTGCATGAGTATCCTATACCAAATATATGAGAACTATGTCGTTGTGCCCTCACAACGCGCACAAGTGTAATACTAGTCTTTTACGCATTCATCGATGTCCAATCTCGATAATGCTCTGACTAGGGATATTCAATGATTTATCCTTCGTGGATTGATACTGTCTCATATCATTCTCAATCCAGGAACAAATCACAGGGACCTTCTATCATTTATATATCTAGGTGATCTAATCACAAATGATAAGAGTGCAATCTCCTTTGTCACATAGTTAATTTGTACAACAACACCATGATCTGTACAAATAGTGACGCTATGGGTCATAATTGTCCAACACTCATGCTGTAAATGAAAATACACAAAATTTTATTAATTAAATAAAAAGAAAATACAAGAAAACTTAAATAAATATACAAGACACTTTCCTTTAGGTTTTCATGGAGAAATTCCTCCAAAGAAAGCATGAAAAAATACAAAGTTTAGCTTGGTCTTTATAGGCAAATCTAAAGGCTTCTACCAAACATTGCACCAAACATGGCACCAAATCTAATTTCCATTTTTATTTTTTTTATTATATTTTTGTTTTGAAAATGACTTTAATAATTACATATAACACACTTACGAATATTTTATCAATTTTGGTCATGAAAACGTCCGAATTCGAAACTATTATGAACGTCAAAGTTGTAGATCTTTGAGTTTTCTTTAATCTTGAACTTGAATAACCTCAATCCGATATCGGAGTAGAAGGGTATGGCCAAATTAAGAAAATTGCGCAAAGTAGAAATTTCTGAAATTGTACTTCGTTAGAACGCCATTTAAAGTTTCCAACCTCCAAAATCCAAATGTAAAGTCTAGTTTTTGCCCTTATTTCTTCCACATTTCATCCTCATTGATTCCCTTGAGTCCTGATTTTATTTTTTCTACAAAATAAACTAAAACACATCAAAATGTTCATAAAACTCGAGAAACTGTACAAAATATTAAGTAAAAGGGGCGGTAAATATTGATATATTTTCCGCTCATCACACCCACAAACCTAATATTTTGCTAGTCCTTGAGCAAAATAATAAAATAAAATAATTAAAATTAAACTAAGCCACTTTCGTATGGATCACGGTTGGATTTAGCGTATGCAACAAGCCTTTAAACCCCTAGGTGTCCCTAGTGGACGAGTTGTAGTCTCGTGAGGGCTTACAACAACGATACCCACAACGTCAATCTAATGTACACAAAAGCAAAAAAGACAAGAGAAAATAGAATAAACAAGTTAGTGACTAAACAAGTGAAACTTCTTATCCAAGTTAGTAGTTGTTTTCTTTCTTTCTAAATTACCAAATAAGTAAATTCTTGATTATTTTTACCATTCTCCATATACACAACCAACAAGGTATTAATCAGCTCATTGTGCCCACAATGTTCATAAGTGTAGTTGAAAAGAGAGTAATATTTTTGTCCTAAAGTATATAAGATCTTAGAACGGTACAATTTTGGTAAATGTAAGACAGTAAATATACCGCTTAGACATGGCCTACATCTTTCGAAGAAGATGTGTCCATAAACCGAAGATTAGAAGATAATGTCTAATCAGTCTTATGCTTCATGTTTGGGCAGATCATGTATGTCATGTTATGTACTAGGCCTGATATCAGCTTCGTAGTTAGTGTGTGACCAGCAGATATCAGTCAAATCTAGGTAATGACCATTGGATGGCCATTAAACATATCCTAAAGTATTTTAAAGGTACTAAGGATAAGTTTATGATTTATGGAGGAAATGAACTGCAGGTTAATGGGTATACAGATTCGGATTTCCAATCGAATCTTGATGATAGAAAGTCTACATCAGGATTCGTCTTTACCCTTAATGGAGGTGTAGTTTGTTGGAAAAGTTCCAAACATCGGTCCATAACTGATTCCACCACAGAGGCGGAATATATGCAGCTTCTGAAGCTGTAAAAGAAGTTGTTTGGGTTAGGAACTTTATCACAGAGTTGGATGTAGTCCCAAGTATCGAGAAACTGATTTCGTTAAACTGTGATAATAATGGAGACATTGCACAAGCAAATGAACCGAAGGCGCATCAAAAGTCAAAGCATGTGGAACGGAAGTACCATATTTTTCAAGAGATTATGTCACGAATGGACATTGTCATGTGCAAGGTCCCGAGTGAAGATAATGTAGCAGACCCACTAACCAAGACCATTCCTCTAAAGTTATTTTATAAACATGTGGAGTCGATGGGTATGAGATAAAATCGATATTGGCACTAGAACAAGTGGAAGAATTTGTTAGGGTTGGTGCTCGGAACGCTAATTTTCTTATGTATTTCCCTGTAAATACTTATGTAAACATTTTATTATGAATAAAATAAATAGTTTCTATTATGTAACATTTTTTTTTTATATATGGTAAAAATGTAATTGACCTTAGAATGATTAGTTATGATACAGTTGCAAAAGCGTCGCAACTGACATTGAGTTGTATCATAACAGTATCATTTTTTTAACAATTCCTGGTCAATGTTTACATTATTTGGTCAGTAAGTAAACCCATTGACACCGGTACATGTCGTATATTGGAATCTTGGATTCCAATGGTTGATTATCAATGAACCATGAGCCTTTGAAACTCAAATAGATATTTCGGTGTTTATATCAGATAAACACTGAACGACTCCCCGAAGATTCTTAATAGATACTACACCAACGTTAATAAGAATCTTCTCGGGTTAAGTAGTATATTGATTCTTTGACCTGAGATACCACTGTGGGTATATGAGATATCCTCCACACTTTGATGGCAGTCACGTCACCGACCAATTAAGGTCTGACCTTCGCCTGCTCATTGGGTGTGGACTGATCATCAGGATATGCTATATGTCTCAAGATAGAATATGTCAGCTCTGTGTATAGAGCATATGTATTCAAAATAGAATTAACAATCTGTTAAATCCATAGGCCCGTGGTACACTGTAGAAATGAGTTCTAATTGTTATTAAGAGATTGCTAATAAAAACGTCGACGTGATTATATCTATAGAGATTTGACTTTTATATTTATATCTCTGGAATAATTTGGATATTTGTGACGGATGGATTATACGAATGCAATGACCTCAATCTGTATGGGTCAGTGAGTTTATCCATGTCCGTCATAATTTACGGGTGGATAGATTATAGACACGAAATTGGAATTCGTGACGGATATGCCTGAACCTAGATAGTCTCACTAATGTCTTAGGGTTGGTGCTCAGAGCGCCAATTTTCTTATGTATTTCCCTGTAAATACTTATGTAACGTTTTATTATGAACAAAATAAATAGTTTATATTATATAACATCCGTTTATATATGGTAAAGACGTAACAGACCTTATAATGATTAGTTATGATACCGTTGCAAAAGCGTTGCAACTGACATTGAGTAATATCATGACGTTGTCATTCTTAGACAGTTTCTGGTCAAGGTTTACACTACTTGGTGAGTAAAGTAAAACCCGTTGAGACTGGTACATGTTGTATATTGAATTCATATATTCCAATGGTTTCTCAATGAACCATGAGTCTTGGAGACTCGTATAGACGTGTAGGTGTTTATAGCGAATAAACATTGAACGACTCACCGATGATTTTTAATGGATGGTACACCAACATCAATAAAAATCTTCTTGGGTTGAGTGAGCATAGTGATTTTTTGACTTGAGATGCCACTATGGATATATGAGTTATCCTCCACACTTAGATGGCAGTTACGTCACTGATCTATTTAGATCAGACCTCCGCCTGTTCGTTAGGTGTGGACTGATGCTCAGGATATCCTGTGTGTGTCAAGAAAAAAATCCGTCAGTTCTGTGTACATAGCATATGTATTCAATATGGAATTAGCAATCTGTTAAATCCATGGGCCTGTGGTACGCTATAGAAATTAGTTCTAAGTGTTATTAAGAGATTGCTAATAAAAACGTTGACGTGATTATATCTATAGAGATTTGATGATTATATCTATATCTCTAGAATATTTTGGATACCCGTGACAAAGAGATTATACGTATGCAATGACCTCGACCTGTATGGTTCAAAGAGTTTATCCATGTTGGTCATAATTTACGGGTGGGTAAATTATGGACACAAAATTGGATTTTGTGACGGATATGCTTGAACCTAGAGTGTCACACTAATGAAAATACTCGTAGAGTATTAGGGCAATTTTTATGAATAATACTGATGATTTATAAATCGTTTAACGGTTAAATGAAAGATACACGTAAAAGGACTTAATGGTCATTTCCTAATTAATGTGTATTTGTATTTAATGAATGATTTTATTAAATACACATTAATTAAATGTCAAATTGTGATATTTGACATATATCATTAATATATATGTGTTTGAATATTTAAAGTAAATATAATACATATATTTAAAATATTTGTATTTACATAATTATTTAATTGTTAAATAATTAAAGTAATTAAAATATAAATATCTTAAGTTATGATTACTTTAGGAAGTGGCTTTATTTGAGTGGTATGACTTATTGTAATTCATTAAATGTTATAATGATCAAATACAACAAGTGGACTAACTTTAATAAATTGAAACAAAAAAAATCTAGATATTTTATTTTTATTAAAATTCGGCCAAGGTAAAATTGGAGAGTATAAATTATTTTACTTCATTTTTCTTTCATTAGGTTAAGCCACTAAATATTAGATGGGTGGGGCAATTTTAGAAATTGTTGTAATAAATTTGATTTATTAATTGGACCTGCGTGTCCAGCCTTATCACCTCTATACTCTTTGTATTCTCTTCTCACATATTCCCCTCAATGTAAATGAGGTTTCTTTAGAAGTGTAGTGTAACGGGTAGAAGTAGAAGTAATACATGTGCTAGTTGGAGAGAGAAAATGAGAGATTTGATCTAGGATCAATGTAAAGTATCCATCCGCATATCATTATTATTTTATTTCATATGCGTTTTTTTATGTGTTTAGAATGCATGTTTAAGGGTGTATGATGATAAGACATTAACAAAGATAATAAATTGGTTGCCAATTTGCACGCAAAAAACCCTCGTTCAATATTAAGCGTCTTTCCTTCCATTGAGTGATTCTCACTCAAGATCTGAGACGGCATTGGTTTGTTGGCCAAAGTCAAGGCCTTTGTCTGTCGAAGATGTGTTTGAATCACGAAGGCTTTGTTTAATATCGGTGTCTTGTCCAAGTTGTGGTTTGTTGGCCAAAGTCAAGACCACTTCTTGTCCATCGACATTGATTACGAAGCTTTCCATGGTCAATGGGTCGCGCTTGACTGGGATCACTAAGTTTGTTGTGCCAAAGCCAAGGCTTAGTTGATTCAGAGGAAAAAGGTTAGGTAATACATTGGATGTATTGGCATATATAAGATATATATTTCGGAATTGGACGTCCTCCTGCCAGAATCTAGGAATTGGATTCGATCCAATTGATCTTAGACATCTACCTAGTTAATTATCATACAATTTGTTGGCCAAAGTCAAGATTGTGTGATATTAACGGGATCCTAGCCCACTAGGAAACAGGGTTTCCCGAGGTACTCGACAGAGGGTTAGAGGCTCGCCGAAAAATAGTGGGAGGCAAATTGAATTTGCAATTGCAATATTCGTTCAATTACTCGCCAACGCGCTCAATCACAAATTATTTTGTCGTTTGATTAAATGTTAGTTGGACTAATATTTAAATTGTTGTTTAATAAGCAGTTGGACTGTATTATAGTTGATTATATAATTGGATTATAGTAATCAATATATTTGAATAAATTAATTTCGATTTACAGTTGATTTTATAATTGGATTATAGTAATCAATGTAATTGAGGTTAATTAATTTAAATTATATTTGATTGTATAGTTGGACTATAATAATCATTATAATACATAGTACCATAAATCGTTGATTAATAGTTGGACTATTAGAATCAAGATAAAATGAAAGATTAGTGTTTAAAAATAATCCTGGGTGAAAATGTATTTAAACGACTATATTTTTCAAATTGGGAATATAGTTTCAGGACATCCTGGAAACTAATAAGTTACTTTATTTGATAAAATAACATATTAGGCCTAAGCCTGGAGTTAAGAAAATAAGTGGAACATGATATTTGGAATATTCATGTAATGATAACTTTAGTGTTTAATCCATTATACTTGTCATATAAACTCCTTAATTTCTTTATCAGAACTAAGGATTAGATTCCTAAAGTATGTTAATGAAATTAAAGGATCTTCATAGATTAGATCTTAGAAGTACTTTTATTGCAATAATAACTCTTGGAGAGTTAATGACTATTCTCAAGGAGATAAAGTCAAAATTTGCAATAAAGCGTAGCGCAAGGCGCACCTTATTTCGATATTCCAGAATGCCAAGGCTTGGCCAAAGGCTACTGGAGTGTGGAAAAGGGCAAAGGCAAAATAATTATAATCTTCTAGGAAGATAAAAGGACATATCCTAAGAAGGAATTGAAGACGAGCAAGGCTCTGACTTCAAATATGTTTGTCATAAATATGGTCACTACTAGTATTAAAAATTAGATTTTAAATACTTAGTGTAGTACATAACATATATGTATTGATGTTCAGAACCTGCTATGGGCAGGATAATGACATCAATTGAGATTTATCTGCGAATTGGAAACGGGACGAAAGTCGCTGTTTTAACCGTAGATACCTTAATTTAGGAACTGCCTTCAGGTATGTACTTAAATTAGGAAACTGTTATAATGTAACTAGTTTGACTAGAAATATTATCTCTATATCGCGTTTAACCCGCTACGGGTGAACCTTATATTCTAGAACACTAAAGTGTTTTATTATATAAATATGATATTGAGATAAACACATTAGATGTGAATAACAGAATTTATATTTTGAATATAAATAATATCTCAAATATATATAACATGACAAAGAAATAGCTCAAACTGATTTGATCAGTTAAGAAACTTAAATGTGGCATAGTTGTCAGGGACACTATTAAACAAGAATCGTATATTGTTAGACATGTATGACCCATAGCGTCACTGTTTTGTAAATGATATTGTATTATTGTACAAAATTGGACTATATAGTAATGAAATTGCCTTTTACCGTTTTGTAATTTACTTACTTTGATATATAATGGTAAAAGTCCCTATGATTAGTTCCGGATTGAGATGATATGAGACAGTATCAATCCATAAAGTTTAATCATTAAATATCCCTAGTCGTAGTATTATCGAGATTGGACATCGATTAATGCGAATAGACTAGTACTGCACTTGTGCGTGTTGTGAGGGCACAACAGCATAGTTCTCATATATTTAAGTATAGGATACTTATGCAAGTGCGGTAGGAGGTTGTGTTTTACCGATGGTACGGAAAACAGCTTCGCTCTGGATAGACCCCGCGGAATCCCATTGGTAGTATGTCTGCGTGTCTATGGAATCTGTTTCAGGGTAGGTGCATATGGTCTTAACCTGAGACTTGCATCGCTAGTACTTGAGACAATCGGTAGACTTTAGTTTGGTCGTCCAGGGCTTTAACAGGTTCTGTGTACACCTCTCTAGGTTTATCGAGAATCGTAGTGTATGGGTGTGATGTCAAGAAGATGGAAGTATCACTTCAGACATATGGAGATGATGATCGCGTAGGATACATAACTAGTACTCTATAATGGTTGCAACCATCGGGATAATATGACAAGGTCAGGATTATCCGATTCAAAGAGACTAGTTGCTTGATGTCCGATATATGTTTCGTACGGGGCAGACACATCTCCAGCCCCAGGCCTTACATGTGATCATCGGTACTGGATTGCTATACACTAACTACGGTTACTAGCTATACATATTATTAAGCATACAGATATATTTCCAGTAAGAATATTCTAGAGAATTGGGTAGGCATGGCGTTTTGCTAGAGGCTAACCTTGTCTTGTAAATAGGTAAAAAGTAGTACTTGGTACGTACGTGTTCGGATAGTTCGACAACGGATTTACTGCCAACATATCTAGAGGTCTCTTGGGTCGCTTCCCGAAGATTCACCGATGACGTATGATTCGAACTTAATTAATCTAGGATTAATTGCGGAGAGAGAGACTTATCTTGGATAAAAATACTATTCAAAGAGAGAGAAAGATTAATTTAGAATTAATCGTTAAAATAATATATTCGATATATTAAACGAAATTCGATTTCGACGCGGAATTAAAATTAGATTTTAATTCGGGCAAACGAGTTAATTGGAGTTGATTCGTTGGCGACGTGAATAGTAATTTTGCTAGGCATAATTATTTAATTAAATTTGATTTAATTAACGTCGCGACGAAAGTTCATTAATTCAGAATTATCAAACCCGAGCCCGTGAGTGGTTGCGGGCCCACTCGCATTCGAAATCAAGTGGGGCCCCCACATGTCACATCAACCATCACATCACTTGTCATTAAATTCACTTTTTTGTTGTGATGGGTTTATGATAGTGTGTAAACACTCAAAGGCAAAGCATGGTGATGGATTTGTGTCATACACCTACCAAAGGTTTGGTATATGTTTGAAAATTATTATGACACAAATATAAATTGATTTTGAAATCAAAATCATTATCCTTCTCTCTTTCCTCTTGACCGAAACTGTGAAGTTTCACAGCCCTCTCCACTTTTCTGTTTTTGTTGCAAAAACTTGAAGAAATTGTGTTTGTTTGGAACATAAAATACAACAAGGCTAGCACCATTAAGGGATCATACAAAGGTGTTATGGGAAACTAATCTTTGAGCTTGGAAGGATCAAACAAAGCATGGAGCATCTCCTTTCACCTTGGCCGAAACCTCACTGCACAAAGGAAAAAAAAGTTTTCGTTTCATCAACGCATCCGCATCCGATCTTTGTGAGTATGATTCCGCCATACTTCAATATTGTTCATTCATTTATATATATTTGGTTGCTCTTTTGATCTTGGGGTATGGATTAGAATTTCCAAACAATGGTATCATTGAGCCTAAAGAGCATGAAAATTATTAGGGTGAAATTTGGGGAAAATTGAATGAAGCATGATTTGATGAGTTTGTTTGATTAAATATGCTTAGATGTATGTTACTTAAGGTTATACATCATCAATTTCATGAAAAATAAATTGGATTAATTTTTCAACCCAAAAAGTGCTTGGCTGAATACATGTAGGCATAATGGACTTGATGATTTTTGATTTTAAGATCATTGGATGACTTGAAACAATATGGAATGACGATTTGTAATTCGATCGGATTGAAAAACGAAATTGGAACCATTTTATCACCTTGGCCGAATGCTTCATGGATGATTAGGGACTTGATTTTTTGATTGATAAATAAGTTGGACATGTATTTAAGATAAAAATATGATTAATGGATTAATTTGATATTTTTGGAAATATTGGTTTAAAGGATTAATCATGACATACACTTTAATTAATTAAGTTATAAAATTTAGAATTTTAAAATTTGATTAATTGGGCTTAATTTTGAATTGGGCCTAAAACAATTATATTTGGGCATAATGGGCTTGGTTGGGCCAAGTAGGTTTGGGCCAATTGGATTGGATCCAAAATTGGGCCTAAATGACTCCATTAAGTCCAAATGTAATAAATGGGCTTTTATGTTTAATTGGGCCTTATGGGCTTGATATTGATTTTAAGGCAAATGAGGGTGATTCCTTATTTGGGCTTGGTAATTGGGTTTGACCCACATTGACCAAAGCCCAAGCCTAATGAAATCAATTGAAAGCCCATCGGACTTTAATTAAACGGACATTAGATGTTAGTTGGGCTTTGAGACCCGATTGGATTAGATTTGGAATCTAAGTTATAAAAGCACAATAAAAGTGTGTAAATATTTAATTTAGAATTAAATAATAGGATTAGTATTGAATACGACTTAAATTGGATTTGACGAGTAGTTCGATATAATTCATGAATTCGTACTATAAGTACTTATTCTCAAAACGAGTTGGACTCGCGCAAATGCAAACAATTGTTTGAACATTTATTGTCACCTAATTAAAGACTAATTAATTGGATTAGATTGGTGTATAACATGCCTTGAATGAATGAATGTGGATGTAATGTATGAATAGTGTATATCGGATGGATATTAGAAGGGAAGGGAATTTTAGAAATTATTGTAAATTCAGAATTTATAAATTGGACCTGCGTGTCCATCCTTTCTCTTATTATCTCTTTGTATTCTCTTCTCACCTAATCCCCTCAATGTAAATAAGGTTTCTCTTATTGTATTATGTAATTGGGTAGAAGTAGAATAGTGCTAGCCGGGGAGAGGAAAGGGAGTGAGTGATTTGTTCTAGGAACAAATTGTTATATATCCATCCGCATATCACTATTATTTATTTTACGCGCTTTATGATGTTTTAGAAGCATGCTTAAGGGTGTATGATGATGAGACCTAACAAAGATAAATTAATTGGTTGCCAAACGCGAAAATCCCTCAAACAATATTAAGCGATTTTCCTTCCGTTGAATGATTCTTTCTCAAGATCCGAAATTGGCATTGGTTTGTTGGCCAAAGTCAAGACCTTTGTCAATTGAGGATGTGTTTGAATCATGAGAGTTTTGTTCCACATCGGTGTCTTGTCCAAGTTGTGATTTTTTGGCCAAAGTCAAGATCACTTCTTGTCCAACGACATTGATTACGAAACTTTCCATGTCAATGGGTCCCGCTTAACTGGAATCATTAAGTTTGTTGTGCCAAAGCCAAGACTTAGTTGATTCAGAGGAAAAGGTTAGGAAAAAGTATTGGATACATTGACATTTGTATTAGATATATATGTTCCGGACTTGGATGTCCACCTACTGGACCTAGGAATTGGATGGGATCCAATTGATCTTCGAGATCTACCTAGTTAAATATCATACAACTTGTGGCCAAAGTCAAGGTGTGTGTTATTTAACGGGATCCTAGCCCATTAGGAAATTGGATTTCCCGAGTACTCGACAGAGGGGTAGAGACTTGTAGAAATAGTGGGAGGCTAGTAGAGTTTGAAAGATTTTATTTCAGTCAGTAATTAGCTTTGACGCCTTACAAAATTTATTTCGTCAATATTTAATTTTAAACATTAGTTGGACTAATATAATGTTATTTTTGTAACAGTTTGACTGTACCCATATATCGTTAACTAGATAGTTAGACTATCGTAGTTAAGATGGCAAACGAGGGAAATATCCGAGACATAATCATGGGTGATAATGTATTTAAGGGTACGAACTTCGCTGACTGGGAAATGAACCTGAGGATAGTCCTTGGGGCAGAGAGGCTGATGTATACCATACAGAAACCTCTTGGACCTGAGCCTACTGATCTACTTGAGCTGGAGTTATGGAAAACTCACAGCGATGATGTGAAACGACTAGGTCGATCATGCTTGCTTCTATGACTCAACACTTTCGTCGCCAGAATAGGGACTTGGATCCTTATGATATGATGGCTAGACTAAAAGATCTTCACCGCACTAATAAGCGGATGGAGAGGTATGAGTTGGTAAAGAAACTCTTTCGCTCCCGTATGACTGATGGCGGTTCAGTTGAGGCCCACGGGACTCAAATGATAGCCGACATTGATGAGCTGGCCAAGATGGGAATAGTCTTGGAGGCTGAGCTGACTATAGACATGGTCTTACAGTCACTTCCCGATACTTGGAAGCAGATTATCATCAACTACAAGTTGATGGATACGGACGATACTCTTGGAGAGCTATTGTCCATTCTTAAGGAGTCAGAGAACGAGCTTTTTAAAGGCAACAAGTGCGAGGCGCATTTTGCATCGACCTCTCAGACGTCAAGGGCTGGGCCCAAGGCAACTGGAGGGGTGAAAAAGAGGAAGCATAGGAACAAAGGCAAGGCCAAGAAGTCGATGGCTTCTGGGAAGCCAAAGGACAAGTCACAAGACATATGCCTTCAATGCGGAAAGAGGGTCACTGGAAGCGTGACTGCCGCATGAACAAGGCGCTCGGAAAGGAGATCAAGGCGGGCAGGAACCGACCACTGGTATGTTTGTTATTCAAATAAACATGGCTACTTCTAGTTATAAAAATTGGATTTTTGATTCTGGTTGTGGTTCTCATATATGTACTGATGTGCAGGATCTGCAGGACAGCAGGAGACTGGCTTCAGGGGAGATTGATCTACGAGTTGGAAACGGAAATCCTGTTGCTGTTTTGGCCGTGGGCACTTTTGTATTAGAACTGCCCTCGGGGCATGTACTTAAGCTAAATGACTGTTATTATGTATCTGGTTTGACTAGGAATATTATATCTGTATCTTTGTTAACCGAAATGGGTACACTTTTGTATTTAGAAACACTGGGTGTTATTTATATAAAGATGATGCAGAAATAGCACTGCTTTTGCAAATAATGGTCTTATATTTTGAATATAAATGAATCTCCTACATATAAAGTAACAAACAAAAGGCTTAAAAAGAGTGATCCAAAAGATGAAACTTATATGTGGCATTGTCGTCTGGGACACATCAACAAGACTCGCATATCCACACTTTCGAAGAGTGGGTACTTGGACGGATTGATCCAAATTCATATGACGTCTGCGAATCTTGTTTATTAGGTAAAATGCCTAAATCACCTTTTAGCGGTAAAGGTGAACGCGCCACTGAACTGTTAGCCCTCGTTCATAGTGACGTTTGTGGGCCCATGTCTCTATGCATCATCAAGAAAAACACAAAGAAAATCATAAAATCAATCAGCATTAAACAGTCCAATCGGTTTCTGGTGTATGTTCAAGTTCACCCGAGATAGTACTGTAAACATTTCCTCCATCGTACCCAAGCCACATGGCAAAGCAATAAACGCATCAGCACGGTTAATAATTTCTACCAGTCGTTCAGACATACCTGGTACGATAAGTTCCTCTTCGTTTGATGGTCCTATAAGATTCGCCTCTGCCAAAGGTTTGGGATGATTCCCAGAACTTGACTACATCCTTCTTGTACAGCCCTTGAAATGATCCCCATTAGTCCAAGATTGCCACCGCCATATACTAAGAGCATATTCCTTTCAGCTATGACTTACCCAATCCTGCGCTGTGCTGCTGCAACGAATTCTGGCTTATAACCAACACTAGCACCGCAAAACACACAGGTATTTACAACTCGTCTACTTGAAATTGCTTCCATTTTTTTTATTTCTCAACTCTGGATGTCTTCAAGAGTGCAATGACGGGCTGAATTTATAGAACCTGAAAAAGGGTGAGTAATAATAGAACTAATATCTGCCAAATGAAAATTATTAGCTAAATAGTAAAATATATCGTGAAAGTCAAAAAGTCTGGATCCTGTCGGAGAAAATAAAAGACAATATCAAAACAAATCACAATTATTAGTTAAAGACAAAGAGTTAAAAATATTTACAAGATGTAATGACGTGCTACACATATCCACTGGGATGCGTCTCAAGAGTCAATGATATGTCATCCAAAGACTCCTTACTCAAGCCATCTCTATTGAATTTAATTTTATCTTCACGGTTATCAGACACCATTCCTAAAGAACGACTACAAGTATTACATGTCATGCGTGCACATTTATAGCAAACACTATTTTTTAGCTCCTCTCTCTTTTTAGCAAAAGTGCTTCTTCCTAAACCAGACAGATATGAAATTAAAGAATCAGAAGACTCACCTACCAATCGACCCGTGCTTCAACGAATGTCATTAGGAATACCTTTGATCATTCGTTCCAATGGAGCTTTGTAGACTTTCATCAGAGAGTTTCGAGGGAGGGAGAGAAGGAAATTACTGTGAAGATTTGCGAGAACGTCTTCCATCTTGAACTGTGACTTTACCTAAAAAAAAAAAAATAAAAAACACAAAAATAAAACACCACCAAATCATAATATATACACAAATCGAATAGGTTGCCTCCCTACTAGCGCTAAGTTTAACGTCGTCTGCTAGACATGACTGCCTGAACGTTATGTTGGATCTGAAAGTGTGACACTTTCTTTTTGTCACTCCAATGATTCTCCCCAGTAGTGCTTGACAAGATTACTCTTAACCTTGAATGTTTCATTAGAATTGGGATCATGTAACTCAACGGTTCTATCTGATAAAACTTGAGTGATTAAGAATGGACCTGACCACCGTGATTTTAACCTTCCAGGGAAAAATTTCAACCTTGATTTGCTGAACAATACCCGCTGCCCCAGTTCCAATTGTATGCGCACTAACTTATCATCATGTCTCTTATTGGCCTTTTCTTTGTATAATTTGTCATTCTTAAAAGGCTGTGTGTGAAATTCCTCCAATTCCTTGAGTTGGTGGAACTATTTCTCTTCAGTTGCTTGCAGTTCAAGATTTAACTGTTCCGTATGTAGTACGTTTTATCTTCAAGCCCCACGGGCAGATTGCATGTGCTTTAAGTTTTTCCGTGGAACTTTGCCTTTCATCAGAGTTCTGGATGGTACTATCACTCACATCAAGTCTGAAACATTCCTCATTCTTTCATCATTGAATTTTCTTCTTAGTCCTGTACCCTCATTGTTAGTTCTAATTTTTGTACATCAATAATGGTTCGTCCTATAGTCAAGAGTAGTCTCCCGAGGATGATGGGCACGTCTTCGTCTTCCTCCATATTAAGGATAATAAAGTATGCTGGGAGAATGAGTTTGTCGACTTTGACCAGCACATCTTCAACTACACCTCTCGGAAATGTGAGCGATCTATCAGTAAGTTGCAGAGAGACTGATGTGGGCATTCTTCTCCAATTTTCAGTTTCCTGTAATTGGAAAAGGCATCAAGTTAACACTAGCACCTAAATCACATAAAGGCTTACCGAAGTTATGTTCTCCTATGGTGCAAGGAATGGTGAAACTGCCAAGATCTTTCAACTTTGGGGGAAGCTTCCTCTGAATGATGGCGCTGCATTCTTCTGTCAATGCTACTGTCTCGTAATCTCCCAATCTCCGCTTCTGTGACAGAATATCTTTCATGAATTTGACATAGCTGGGCTTTTGTCCCATGCTTCTACAAATGGAATGTTGATATGTAGCTTTTTGAAGATCTCCAGGAATCGAGCAAACTGCTTGTCGAGTTTGTTTTTCTGGAGATGCTCTGGAAATGGTGGAGGTGGAGTAAATGTCTATTGATCATTTGCTTTTGCCTCTTTTTCCTCCATCTGTTGATCTACTTTGCTTCTTTCTTTTGGAACTTCCTCAACAGTTGCCTTGACTCCAACATTTTTGTTGATCTCAGTACCGCTTTTCAAAGTTATGGCATGACATTGCTCCTTCCCAATGTTCCTTGGATTTAGTTCTGTGTTGATAGGAAGGGTACCTTGTGGTCCGTAACTCTGAGCATTGGCCAGTTGTCCATTTGATTCTCCAGTGCTTTAATAAAAGCTGCTTGATTTTGAATTAATGCTTCTTCATTTTGAATTAATGCTGCTTGAGAGTCGTATTTTACTTCAAGCTTTTTCAAATGAGCTAGCACTTCTGTTATTCCTGGTTATTTTTCATACTCATGGCCTTTGTTTTTCTGCTGGAATCCGGGTGGTGGGTTGTTCATTTGCCCAGAATTATTGCTCCATGAAAAATTACGATGATTCCCCCACCCTGGGTTTTAGGTGTTGGAATATGGATTGTTCCCCTGTCTGTTGAAATTGTTGACATAATTCACTGTCTCATCATGTTGATTTGTCTCTGATGTTCCTCCATATGGTGAACTTGTAGATCCAGCATTACCTTGCATGGTGTAGTTTCCATGAATTTGCATATTTGATCCAGCTTGTCATTCACTTCTGTGTTGGCTCCAAATTCATAGATTCCAGCAATTCTTTGAATCATACTCCATTCTGTTAGCCATAAAGAATTGTTGTTGGCCATTTCTTCAATTAGGTCCCAGGCCTGATCTTCTCCTTTTGCCATTAGCGCTCCTCCAGTAGCAGCATCTATTGTGGTTCTCATTATTCCAGAAAGTCCATTTTAGAAGGTTTGGACTTGTATCCACTTTACAATATCATGGTGAGGACATTTCCGGAGTAATTCTTTGTACATTTCCCAAGCTTCACAGAGGTATTCTGAGTCATATTGCACAAAAGGATGTGATGTTATTCCTCAGCTTTACAGTTCTGGCTGGTGGAAAGTAATTTGCAAGGAATTTGGTGGCTAGAGTGTTCCAAGTTGTGATGGAACCGATTGGTAGTGAATGTAGCCAAGTCTTAGCTCTGTCTTTCAAGGAACATGGAAAAAAATACAATCTCAATGCTTCTTCAACTGCTCGATTGTAATTGAAAATGCCGCAAACTTCCAGGAAGTTCCTGATGTGGGCATTAGGATCTTCAGTTGCATTCCCCCCAAACTGAACTGACTGTTGTATCATCTGAATGCAAGTTTTGATGTCACACACATTTGCTGGTAAATGAGGAAGTACAATACAGGAAATGAAGCCGTCAACCACCGGAATAGTTCTGTCTCGAATGGGAACTGGTGGTGTAACTTCCAAAGGTTCTAGTTCCATGTTGATCAGTGCTTCTTGGCCTTCTCGCCATTCCCTTCTCAACTGTCTGATGGTTCTTTCAATTTCTGGGTCAAACAGTCGGATTTGAAAGCTTCTGGTTCTTCTCATGTAGTGATTGAGAACCTGAAACACCAGAAAACAAAAACAATAAGTAAAAAGAAATTAGATACAAGTAACGTATCCAACCCCAAAACTAATAGTGAAAGATAAATAAGTCCTCAGCAACGGCGCCAAAAACTTGATCAGCATGATCACACGTATAACGTAAGCGCACGTATCTTTCAAGTAGTATAAAATGTATCGATCCCACATGGACTTAATACCTAAGCTATTAATTTATGAAGCCAAATGTTTACGAGTATCTAATAGATTGGTTGTTTGATTGGATGGTGACTTTAAACTAAAACAAGTAAATAAAATAGTGTGAAAGTGAATTAAAGGTAAAATCAATATTATTAAACTATCTAGGGTTGTGAATCCTTCCAATATCTTTTAAGATGAAGTTATTATCTCATATTTGTGCAATATTTTGGTTTACTAACTTGGAACATGAAATTATGCAAAAGCCTCTGTCGATGGTCAAATGCAAATACCCAGTGCAACCCAGTTAATCATATGTCTATGTTAACCAAGTTACCTGAATTCATTAAGATTAAGTTCCAATTGTGGCTACCCCCGCCCGACAGGTATATGTCTATCCTGGAAGGAAATCCATTAAGGGTTATCTATCCTTAAGGATGATCGTGGGCTATTAAGTTTAAGGCTGAAACCTAAAATTCCTTTGTCAAGTTTATTTTAAGTTTACCACATCAATCTTATTAATGGCCAGTTAACAAGAAGCATTATGCTTAAGACTTAATAAATAAACCTTTATATTACCCAAGACATGAAATAACCCATTATAAACCGGTGATATTGGAATTAATCACACCCCTAGATAATATGTTTAGTTACAAAACATACTTAGGATTACTAAACACTTAAATAAATAAAACATCATAAAAAATAACTTGGAGATAAATAAAAGTAAAATTACAATAATGAAAGAAAATATGGGGTTAGATGATCCACTTTTAATATTTCAAAATTAGAAATCTCCCTTATTGTCAATGTTTACCGATTAATTAATTATATTTAACCAGACCATAAAGACGGTAATTCCATTTGTCTTAATTAAATCCAACCAACCATATAGGCGGTAACAAGGTTATTACCTAAACCGACCATATAGGCGGAAACTACGTCTGAAATGTAAAACCGATCATATAGGCAGTAAATAAGGTTGTCACCTAAACCGACCATATAGGAAGCAACTAATTAATCCAAATTTTAATTAAAATAAGGGAGATTAATCTAATTTATTATATTAAAAGTCTTACATTTTCACCCCAGCAGAATGAGATTACCTGCTCATGCTGTAAATGAAAACACACAAACTTTTATTAATTAAATAAAAAGAAAATACAAGAAAACTTAAATAAATATACAAGACACTTTCCTTTAGGTTTTCATGGAGAAATTCCTCCAAAGAAAGCATGAAAATTTTACAAAGTTTAGTTTGGTATTTATAGGCAAATCTAAAGGCTTCCACCAATTCCTTCACCAAACATGGCACCAAACATGAAAAATTTACAAAGTTTGGTGGAAGTTTGACAATTTTCATTTTTTTCATTTTATTATTTTTTTTTATTTTGAAAATGACTTTAATAATTACACATAACATACTTCCAGATATTTTATCAATTTCGATCATGGAAACTTCAGAGTTCTAAATTATTATGAACTTCAAAGTTGTAGATCTTTGAGTCTTCTTTAATCGAGAACTTGAATCACCTCAATCTGATATCGGAGTAAAAGGTTATGGCCAAAATACGACAATTGCACAAAATTGGAATTTCCAAAATTGTACTTCGTTTGAACGCCATTTCAAGTTTCCAATCTCCAAAATCAAAATGTCAAGTCCAGTTTTTGCTCTTATTTCTACCACATTTCATCTTGTTTGATTCCATTAACTCCCGATTTTATTTTATCTGCAAAATAAACTAAAACACATCAAAACGTTTATCAAACCAGAGAAACTAAAAAAATATTAGGTAAAATGAGCGGTAAATATTGATATATTTTCCACTCATCACACCCCTAAACCTAACATTTTGCTAGTCCTCGAGCAAAACAACAAAATAAAATACAATAAACAATTAAAATTAAACTAAGCCAGTTTCGTAGGGATCACGGTTGCATTTAGCGTATGCAACAAGCCTTTAAACCCCTAGGTGTCCCTAGTGGACGAATTGTAGTCTTGTAAGGGCTTACAGTGACGATACCCACAAACGTCAATCTAATGCACACAAAAGAAAAAGGACAAGAGAAAAGAGAATAAACAAGTTAGTGATTAAACCAGTGAAATTTCTTATCTAAGTTAGTAGTTGTTTTCTTTCTTTCTAAATTACCAAAATAAGTAAATTCTCCGATTATTTTTACCATTCTTCATATACACAACCGACAAAGTATTAATCAAATCATTGTGCCCACAATATTCATAAGTGTAGTTAAAAATAGAGTAATATTTTTATCTTAAAGTTATATCAGAATTCACACCTTTTTAGCAATTTTTTTTTTTTTTTTGCATAAAATAAAGAAAGCAATATCTTCAATCCATGTAACGAGCTTTGGGCCAGTGACTCCTAAACCAGTTGGTTTTAGGGCACTAGGTGTTAAGACACCCCTACGAACTTAATTACTCAGATTTCATATGTTTCTTTTTATTTTTATAACATATTTGATCCATGTAGCGAGCTTAGGGCCAGTGACTCCCAAGCCAGTTCGCTTTAGGGCACTAGGTGTTAAAACACCCATACGGACTTAATGACTCGAATCTCAGACGTTTTTTTATATACACACTTTTCTTTTTTTTTTTTTTTTTTTTTTTTATTCCATTCTGTTTTTAGATGCTTCCTCCAATTAAACTAGAGCACTGAATATTACAAACTTTTCAAATACATCTCATGGCTGTATGTTACCATGCATGTTGATAATACCTGTCAATTGAACATATGAAGATCCAATTTAGTCAGTATTATGGAGAATTCACAAATTAAATAATTCAAAAGGAGATAAACAAAAATTAACTTGTTACGAAAAAGGTTGAGATACGTCTCAGGAGTGGAAATTCCTTACACAGTTATCTCACACCAATTTCACCTGAATCGTCAAGTTAAAAACACAAAAACAAAAATTATATTTTTTTTAATTTTTTAATTTTAAATTTTCTATTTTTTGAAAATTTTTGACTAAAAATCAAATAAAAACAACACAACAATAAAATATTAAAAGATATTAGATAACTATTCCCCTCCCCCAAACATAATTGAGACATTGTCCCCAATGTCTAAAAAGTAGAAGAAAAGTTTAGAAAACAGTACCTGATTAGCTGAAATTCTACATCTAAAAAGAAAATTAAAAGTTAAGATCCAAATTTATCCGACGCTTCTTACTACGATCATTATCAGACCAGTTAATCTTGGAAATGATAGGGTCAATTTGTGGTTCAAAGGCTAAAAGTTGGTCAATTAAATCATGGGCAGTTTTGGCAGTGAAGATGATATCTTTTACAGGTTTCCACACGAACCCATTTCTCCGGGTATCATTAAGAAAAACACAAAGAAAATCATAAAATCCATTAGCATTAAACAGTCCAACCGGTTTCTGGTGTTTGTTCAAGTTCACACGAGATAGTACTGTAAAAATTTCCTTCATCGTACTCAAGCCACCTGGCAAAGCAATAAATGCATCAGCACGATTAATCATTTCTACCAGTCGTTCAGACATACCTGGTACGATAAGTTCCTCTCCGTTTGATGGTCCTATAAGATTCGCCTCTGCCAAACGTTTTGGGATGATTCCCAGAACTTGACTACCTCCTTCTTGTACAGCCCTTGAAACGATCCTCATTAGTCCAAGATTGCCACCGCCATATACTAAGAGCATATTCCTTTCAGCTATGACTCTACCCAATTCTTGTGCTGCCGCAACGAATTCTGGCTTAGAACCAACATTAGTACCGCAAAACACACAGATATTTACAACTCGTCTTCTTGAAATTGCTTCAATTTTTTTTATTTCTCAACTCTGGATGTCTTCAAGAGTGCAATGACGGGCTGAATTTATAGAACCTGAAAAAGGGTGAGTGATAATAGAACTAATACCTACCAAATGAAAATTATTAGCTAAATAATAAAATATATCGTGAAATTCAAAAAGTCTGGATCCTGTCGGAGAAAATAAAAGACAATATCAAAACAAATCACAATTATTAGTTAAAGACAAAGAGTTAAAAATATTTACAAGATGTAACGGCTTTAGTGACGTCTATGCGTCAGGGACAAGTTTCCCATCCAATTTTCTTATAATTGGCAAACATGGTCTTTTAAAGTTAGAATCCCGAGACTTAAATGTTGTTGTTCTTTTCGAAACTGTGCAAACAACATGTAAATTACGTGATGCATATATCCACTAGGATGCGTCTCAAGAATCAATGATATGTCATCCAAAGACTCCTTACTCAAGCCATCTCTAATGAATTTAATTTTATCTTCACAGTTATCAGACACCATTCCTAAAGAATGAAAACGAGTATTACATGTCATGCGTGCATATTTATAGCAAACACCCATTTTTTAGCTCTTCTCTTTTTAGCAAAAGTGTTTCTTCCAAAAACCAGGTAGATATGAAATAAAAGAATCAGAAGACTCACCTACCAATCGGACCCGTGCTTCAACGAATGTCATTAGGAATACCTTTGATCATTTGTTCCAAGGGAGTTTTGTAGACTTTCATCAGAGAGTTTCGAGGGAGAGAAGGAAATTGCTTGTGAAGATTTTCGAGAATGTCTTCCATCTTGAACTGTGACTTTACCTACAAAAATTAAACACACAAAAATAAAACACAGCAAATCATAATATATACACAAATCGAATGGGTTGCCTCCCTACTAGCGCTAAGTTTAACGTCGTCTGCTAGACATGACTGTCTGAACGTTATGTTGGATCTGAAAGTGTGACACTTTCTTTTTGTCACTCCAATGATTCTCCCCAGTAGTGTTTGACAAGCTTACTCTTAATCTTGAATGTTTCATTAGAATTGGGATCATGTAACTCAACAGTTTTATCTGGTAAAACTTGAGTGATTAAGAATGGACCTGACCACCATGATTTTAACCTTCCAGGGAAAAATTTCAACCTTGATTTGCTGAACAATACCCATTGCCCCGGTTCCAATTGTATGCGCACTAACTTCTCATCATATCTCTTTTTGGCCTTTTCTTTGTATAATTTGTCATTCTCAAAAGGCTATGTGTGAAATTCCTCCAATTCGTTGAGTTGGTGGAACTATTTCTCTTCAGTTGCTTGCAGTTCAAGATTTAACTTGTTCAGTGTGTAGTACTATAAGACACAGAAATCGGCGATGCTGTTCTAGGCTTGCGGCCTAGTCGGGAGTACGGAATAGCCTATGGGGAACTAAACCGGAGAATAATAGAGTCACCACCCAGTGTGAATTGGGAAAGTGATTTAAGGTCGCACTCACTCCTCGCAAGGGAAGACCTCAAACCGTTGGGTTCGAAATGGTCCCTTACTTATGCCACTTGTAATGAAAATATTTGTGCTATAATTTAACCAAGTCTACACAACCTACGTATACTAGAATGACCTACATCTTTGTGTGCATACAACCTATATCTAAGTTCGCAAGCGTAAAAGTGAAACCTATATCTAAGTTTGCATGCATAAAAGTAAGTCGGCATAATGGCAAGCTCGCAATCACATGAACGCATTAAATCAAAAAACATAACAATATAAATAAGTAATAATCTAAACATGAACGTAGAAGAGACATAATTAAGTTCCTAATGCAAAAGAAATAAATAAATCATGTTTTGAAAATAACATGCTAAACAACCTAATAATACATAAACGTAACATACTATTTCTAATAAACAACGAATAAACACAAGATCGGATGAACGAAATATATGTGTTTCTCAAGTGGTACGTGGAATTGTATCCTGAGTGCAGATCGTAATACCATCCATTCGGATTAATGGGCTTGGGGGGCTCATGGGCTTGTGGGCTTTGGTCTCTGTTGAGTTACACAAGATCGGATCGAACGAAATATATGTGTTTCTCAAGTTTTATTTTGGGATGTGATTTAATGGGCTTGGGGGGCTCATGGGCGTGTGGGCTTTGGTCTGTGGGCTAGGTGAGCGTGTGCCTTGGATGGATTTCAAAACAGAGGTCCAACGAGCGAACCCGAAGCTAAGAAAATGAATTAAGTCCAACAAGGTATTGATTTCTGACTTTTCCCTTCCGACGTCCGTTTCCCGCGGCTTCCGCAACTTAAAGGGTAGTGCCTCCGCACGAGGCTCATCATCGGGACTTATATACAAAAATGCAGTGCCTATAGTCGCCCCCACTTTGATGGGACTTGTGCAGTGTGTGACAATGACAATCCTATCAAAGTTATGCAATGTATTTGTACTTAATTGGCTTGCCAGCTGCTGCCTGACTTGCCTGCTGCCTCAAACTGAATTGATCCGGTGGTAGGGTACTGCAACCCCTGAGGTTCATCCCTGCAAGATGCTGCGATCTCTAGGAATCACTACCGGACTGAGCTGATAGGAGGTGGTCCATTCCCGAACCGAGTAGATAATGTGGGCCTCGATCCTGGGATTCATTCCCAAAACTGCTGGTGAAGTGGTCCTCGACCCTGGGATTCATCCCCCAAACTCTGATAATGTGGGCCTCGACCCTGAGATTCATTCCCAAAACTGTTGATGATGTGGGCCTCGACCCTGGGATTCATTCCCAAAACTATGATGATGTGGGCCTCGACCATTGGATTCATTCCAAAACTCTGATGATGTGGGCCTCGACCTTGGGATTCATTCCAAAACTCTGACGATGTGGGCCTCGACCCTGGGATTCATTCCCGGATTTATTCCAAAACTCTTACGATGTGGGCCTCGACCCTGGGATTCATTCCCGGATTCATTCCAAAGCTCTGAAGATGTGGACCTCGACCCTGGGATTCATGCCAAAGCTCTGAAGATGTGGGCCTCGACCTTGAGATTCATTCCCAGATTCATTCCAAAACTCTGACGATGTGGGCCTCGACCTGTGATTCATTCCCGGATTCATTCCAAAACTCTGACGATGTGGGCCTCGACCATGGGATTCATTCCCGGATTTATTCCAAAACTCTGACGATGTGGGCCTCGACCCTAGGATTCATTCCCAGATTCATTCAAAAACTCTGACGATGAGGGCCACGACCCTAGGATTCATTTCCGGATTCATTCTAAAACTCTGACAATGTGGGCCTCGACCCTGGGATTCATTCCAAAACTCTGACGATATGGGCCTCGACCTTGGGACTCATCCCCGAAACTGATGCTGATGTGGGCCTCGACCCTGGGACTCATCCCCGAAATGGATGCTGATTTAATGGGCTTGGGGGGCTCATGGGGCATGTGGGCTTTGGTCTGTGGGCTAGGTGGGCGTGTGCCTTGGATGGATTTCAAAACAGAGGTCCAACGAGCGAACCCGAAGCTAATCAAACGAATTAAGTCCAACAAGGTATTGATTTCTGACTTTTCCCTTCCAACGTCCGTTTCCCAGGGCTTCCGTAACTTAAAGGGTAGTGCCTCCGCACGAGGCTCATCATCGGGACTTATATGCAAAAATGCAGTGCCTACAAGTATGCTTTATCCTCAAGCTCCATGGGCAGATTGCATGCTTTATGTTTTTCAGTGGAACTTTGTCTTTCATCAGAGTTCTGGACGGTACTATCTCTCACGTCGAGTCTGAAACATTCCTCATTCCTTTCATCATTCGGGAATTCCATGGCTTTGAAAACATTGAATCTTACTTCTTGGTCATGTACCCGCTTGGTTAGTTCTCCTTTTTGTACATAAATAATGATTCATCCTGTAGCCAAGAGTGGTCTCCCGAGGATAATTCCAAATTAATTTTTTCGCTAGAATTAAAATCCAATTTAATTCCGCATTGAAATCCAATGTATTTGTACTTAATTGGCTTGCCAGCTGCTGCCTGACTTGCCTGCTGCCTCAAACTGAATTGATCCGGTGGTAGGGTACTGCAACCCCTGAGGTTCATCCCTGCAAGATGCTGCGATCTCTAGGAATCACTACCGGACTGAGCTGATAGGAGGTGGTCCATTCCCGAACCGAGTAGATAATGTGGGCCTCGATCCTGGGATTCATTCCCAAAACTGCTGGTGAAGTGGTCCTCGACCCTGGGATTCATCCCCCAAACTCTGATAATGTGGGCCTCGACCCTGAGATTCATTCCCAAAACTGTTGATGATGTGGGCCTCGACCCTGGGATTCATTCCCAAAACTATGATGATGTGGGCCTCGACCATTGGATTCATTCCAAAACTCTGATGATGTGGGCCTCGACCTTGGGATTCATTCCAAAACTCTGACGATGTGGGCCTCGACCCTGGGATTCATTCCCGGATTTATTCCAAAACTCTTACGATGTGGGCCTCGACCCTGGGATTCATTCCCGGATTCATTCCAAAGCTCTGAAGATGTGGACCTCGACCCTGGGATTCATGCCAAAGCTCTGAAGATGTGGGCCTCGACCTTGAGATTCATTCCCAGATTCATTCCAAAACTCTGACGATGTGGGCCTCGACCCTGTGATTCATTCCCGGATTCATTCCAAAACTCTGACGATGTGGGCCTCGACCATGGGATTCATTCCCGGATTTATTCCAAAACTCTGACGATGTGGGCCTCGACCCTAGGATTCATTCCCAGATTCATTCAAAAACTCTGACGATGAGGGCCACGACCCTAGGATTCATTTCCGGATTCATTCTAAAACTCTGACAATGTGGGCCTCGACCCTGGGATTCATTCCAAAACTCTGACGATGTGGGCCTCGACCTTGGGACTCATCCCCGAAACTGATGCTGATGTGGGCCTCGACCCTGGGACTCATCCCCGAAATGGATGCTGATTTAATGGGCTTGGGGGGCTCATGGGGCATGTGGGCTTTGGTCTGTGGGCTAGGTGGGCGTGTGCCTTGGATGGATTTCAAAACAGAGGTCCAACGAGCGAACCCGAAGCTAATCAAACGAATTAAGTCCAACAAGGTATTGATTTCTGACTTTTCCCTTCCAACGTCCGTTTCCCAGGGCTTCCGTAACTTAAAGGGTAGTGCCTCCGCACGAGGCTCATCATCGGGACTTATATGCAAAAATGCAGTGCCTACAAGTATGCTTTATCCTCAAGCTCCATGGGCAGATTGCATGCTTTATGTTTTTCAGTGGAACTTTGTCTTTCATCAGAGTTCTGGACGGTACTATCTCTCACGTCGAGTCTGAAACATTCCTCATTCCTTTCATCATTCGGGAATTCCATGGCTTTGAAAACATTGAATCTTACTTCTTGGTCATGTACCCGCTTGGTTAGTTCTCCTTTTTGTACATAAATAATGATTCATCCTGTAGCCAAGAGTGGTCTCCCGAGGATAATTCCAAATTAATTTTTTCGCTAGAATTAAAATCCAATTTAATTCCGCATTGAAATCCAATTTCAATTAATATATCTAATATATTATTTTAGCCCAATTAAATAAATTAAATAGTAAAAAATCTAATTTCACTATTAAATTTATTTTGCCGATTAATTCCAAATTAATCGCATTCTCTCTTTTCGATGAATTTAATCCCGGATAAATTCTCGACGCAATTAATCCCAGATTAATTCTTTCTCAGATAATTAATCTGGGATTAATTATTGCCGTAATTAATCCCAGATTAATTTTCTCTCTCATAATTAATCCTAAATTAATTTTTTTCGAGTCAAATCTCATTGGTGAATCTTCGGGAAGCGACCCAAGAGATCTCTGGATATGTTGGCAGTAAATACGGTCATTGGACTATCCGAACACGTGCGTACCTGGTACCACGTTCTTACCGATTTACAAGACATGGTTGGCTTCTAACAAAGCACCGTGCCTACCCAATTCTCCAGAAATATTCTTTAAAGGAATATATAATCTTTATCAGACGTAATATACATTGTATTGCGTATTACGATCCAATATCAGATGTCACATGCCAGGCCTGAGGCTGGAATTGTGTCTGCCCCGTACAAAGCATATATCGGATCACAGGCAACTAGTCTCTATAATCGGATAATCATGACGTAGTCATATTATCCCGATGACTGCAGTACTTAAGAGTACTAGTTCCATATCCTTGCGTGATCATCATCTCCTTATGACTGAAATGATACTTCCATCTTGACATCACACCCAATACACTACGATTCTCAGTATACCCAGAAGAGGCTTAAACAGAACCTGTTAAAGCTCCGGGTGACCAAAACCAAAGTATACTGATTATCGCAAGTATTAGCGATGCAAGTCTCAAGTTAAGACCAAATACACCTACCCTGATTCGGATTCCCATAGACACATAGTCATACTACCAATGGGATTCCGAGGGGTCTATCCAGAGCGAAGCTATTCCCGTACCATCGGTAAATAGAACCTCCTATCACACTTGCATAAGTATCCAATACTTTAATATATGAGAACTATGACGTTACGCTTCCATAACGCGCACAAGTGCAATACTAGCCTATTCCGCATTATCGATGTCCAGTCTCGATAATACTACGACTATGGATATTTAATGATTAAACCTTTCGTGGATTAATATTGTCTCATATCTTATTAATTCGGGACTAATCATAAGGACTTTTATAATTTATATATCCGAGTAATCTAATTACAAAAGATAAAAGAGCAATTTAATTTGTCACATAGTAAATTTGTACAAGCACACAATGTCATTTACAAAATAGTGATATTATGGGTCATAATTATCGAACAATCTCCCACTTGGCCTATAGCCAATCACTCAAGTGTCCGACACTTGAACTATGTAAGGGCCACTCATGCTTATGCTGAGATATCGCTTTCGTCAGCGGATTTTACAAGGTTATCATCTGAAATGATTTATTCGATCATCATATTGCCATGATGTATGATCTCACGAATCAGATAAAACTGTCGAAGTACATACTTAGATCATTGATGAGACTGTAATTCTTTAGCCTGCGTTGTAGCCTAGCTCAGCTGCTAACAGAACTACTCCTAATCTAATTAGGAATTTTATGGATCCAAAATGTTTCTTCTGCTGCCTCAACTGCAGCAATATAATCCGCCTTTGTTGAATCGGCAATAGTATCTTGCTTGGAAGATTTCCAGCTCATTGTTCCGTTGTTCAAATAAAATACGTAACCTTATTGCGACTTACAGTCGCCATTATCGGTTTGGAAACTTGCAACGGTGAACCTAGTCACTTCAAGTTCTCCTTCTCCATGTTATAAGAATGCATCCTTAGTTCGTCTAAGATACTCAATGATGTTTTTAACATCAATCCAATGACTATCACCTGGATCGGCTTGATTGTGACTCCAAATGCTCAGAGCATATAAGACACCAGGTTGCATACATATCTTTCAATGTATGAGTTCTCATAGAGTGCCAACAACTTTCAGATCAATTCCAGTAGATCTTTATTCCTAGAATAAAGGTTGCCTCTCCCAAGTATTCCATGGAGAATTTAATGAAAGCCAAGCTTTCACCAATTGTATTATGGGAAGGTCATTGCTAAGAAGCAATACATCATCAATGTATGGGGCAGTGATTGTCAGTGCGCTCCCACTAACCCTCTTATATACACAAGAATCATCTTCGTTTTAAATGAAACCATCTACCATTATGATCTCATCAAAACGTTGGTTCCAAGAACATAATGCTTGCTTCAATCCATAAATGGATCGATTTAACTTGCAAACCTTGTTTGCATGTTTCGGCACGACAAAACCGTCAGGATGTTGTAAACATCCTCCAAAAGGTTTTTGTTAAGGAAAGTGGTTTTGACGTTCAGCTGCCATATTTCATAAACGAAATATGCAGCACTTGCAAGCATTATCCGAATGTATTTAATCATGGCAACGGGTAAAAGGTGTCATCATAATCGACATCATGTTGATGACGATACCCTTTTGCAACAAGCCTAGCTTCGTTTATATGTTTCCATCCACGTTTGTCTTCACCATAAAAAACCATCTATTACCAATAGGCACAATGCCTTCTGGTATATCAACTAGTGTCCAAACATGGTTGGTATACATGTAATCCATTTCGAACTTCATGGCGCTTTACATATAGCGGAGTCGATACCTTGTATCGCTACCTCATACGTAGCCGGCTCATTATCCTTAATAAGATTAATATCTTTATAAGGTGAGATCAGAAACCCATACCTCTAAGGTTGTTTTCTGACTCTCTCCAACCTACGATGTTCTTGTGTATTAGAAGATTGTGGAACAGTCTCATCCCCGATGAACTGTTCGTGTTACGTTAAGGATCAGTGCCAGGAACACTATTACTCTGATTTTCATCGAGTTTTATTTTCCTCCCACTTACCACTGCATATAGGAATTCCTTTTCAAGGAAAACTGCATGGAGAGCAACAAATATGTTTGTTCTCTTGTGAGTTATGGAATTGGTTTCCCTAGGATAAACAATTACAAGTAGGCACTTATCCGATTTGGATTCTAGTTTGGTACCATCCAAATGTTCAATTATATGCCCAGCATTCCCAAATCATCAAGAATGAGAAACTCGGTTTCTTTCCTGTCCATATTTCATATGGAGTCAGTCCAACAGACTTTGATGGAACCTTATTCAAAATAAGTATTGCACTGTTATATGCGTATCCCGTGAAGGAAATTGGTAGCTCAGAGCGACTCATCATTAACCTTACCATGCCCAACAAAGTCCGATTTCTCCGTTCAGACACACCACTCAATTGAGGTGTTCCGGGAGGAGTCCACTGTGAAAGAATACCATACTCTTTCAAGTAATCCAGAAACTTATTGCTCAAGTATTTTCCACTACGGTCCAACCGTAATATCTTAATACTTTTGCCCGTCTGTTTTTCTACTTCGTGTCGAAACTCTTTGAATTTATCAAAAGTTTTCGATTTGTGTTTCATAAGATACACATAACCATAACGCGATGCAACATCCGTAAAGGTTACGAAGTACTTTTATAACCACCTCTAGCCTAGCTAGACATGGGCCCACATACGTCACCATGAATGAGGGCTAACAGCTCGGTGGCACGTGTACATTTACTATTAAAAGGCGTTTTAAGAACTTTGCCTAATAAACTAGATTCGCATACTTCATTTGAATTAGGATCAAATCTGTCCAAGTATCCACTCTTCGAAAGTGTGGATATACGAGTCTTGTTTAATGTGTCCCAGACAACAATGCCATAAATAAGCCTCATCTGATTAATTCAGTTTTAACCATTTGTTTGTCATGTTATATGTTTGAGATTTGTTTATATTCAAAATATAAGTACTGTTATTCACATCTAATGTGTATATCTCAATATCATCTTAATAAACAAAACACCAAGTGTTCTGGAACATAAAGGTATACCTGCAACGGGTTAAACTAGATATAGAGATAATGTTTCTAGTCAAACTAGGTATATTATAACAGTTTCCTAATTTAAGTACATGCCCAAAGGGCAGTTCCAAAACTTAGGTTCCCACAACCAAAATAGCGACTCCCGTCCTATTTCTGACTCATAGGTCGATCTCAACTGAAGCTAGTCTACTGCTAATCAGTAGATCCCGCACATCAGTACATATGTATGTACCACACCCAATATCAAAATCCAATTTTAAAACTAGTAGTGGATATGTTTATGAAAAACATACCTGAAGTTGGAGCTTGCCTGTCTTCACTTCCTTCATGTCTGGCTTGTCCATACAGCAGCCACGCTTCCAGTGACCCCGTTTGCCACAGTTTAGGCAGACAGATTGGGATATGTCCTTAGTCTTCCCAGAAGACTATGACAATATTGCCTTTGACCTTTTCTTCACACCCTTAGAAGCCTTCGGCCAAGCCTTGGCCTTCTGGGATGTCGAAGTAAGATGCGTCTTGGGCTTCTTGCCCTTTTGGAAGCTCTGGCTTTGCTTCCTTAAGCATAGCCATTAACTCTCCAAGAGTATTCTCTTGGTTCAAGATGAACCCGCCCCAGCTTTCGGGCAGAGACTATAAGATCAAATCTATGGAAGTCTTTACCTCGTAGGTAATGCCCAGCTAACCTTACCTGTTCGATGTCAGCAATTATCTGCGACACCTAGTGCTCGACAGATGTACCCTCTGACATGCGCGAGCGAAAGAGCTTCTTTTGCAATTCATACTTCTAAGATCTAAGAATAGATCTGTGAAGATCCTTCAATTTCAACATCATGGTATAAGGATCTAATCCTTAGTTTTGACGATAAAATTAAGGAGTCATTGCGACAAGCATGATGGATTAAGCACTAAAGTTATCATCATAATGAGTCTTCCAAAGCTCATGCTATACTATTTGCTCAAGTACGGGCTCAAGCCCGAGAGGTTTCTCTATTATATAGAGTAACTTCTTGGCTTCCAAGACTATCCTAAGATTCCATTCCCAATCTGAAAATTTACGCCGTTAAAGACATTTTCACCTAGGATTATGTTCTTTTACGCTAATCTTTCAGCTATATTGATTGCTATAGTCCAAATATCCAATCAATAATTTCGGGTACAATCAAATGTAATGATTACTATAGTCCAACTATATAACCAACTACAAATGAAGTAGTGTGTTGTATAGTCTAACTTATTCAACGAAAGAAATATTATATATTAGTCCAACTAATATATATTTATAACAACGGTAAATAAAATAAAAGAGCGCGTAATGGCAAGTATCTAAATGAAATTACAAATTTAATACTTATCTCCCACTATTTTTCGGCGAGCCTCTAACCCTCTGTGGAGTACTTGGGAAACCTAGTTTCCTAGTGGGCTAGGATCCCGTTAAATAACACACAACCTTGACTTTGGCCAACAAGTTGTATGAAACTTAACTAGGTAGATCTCTAAGATCAATTGGATCCCATCCAATTCCTAGATCCAGTAGGTGGACCTCCAAGTCCGAAATATATATCTAATATATGCAAATATATCCAATATATTTCCTAACCTATTTCCTCTGAATCAAGTAAGCCTTTGCTTTGGCTCAACAAGCTTAATGATAACAGTTAAGCATGACCCATTGACAGTGGGAAAGCTTCCTAATCCACGTCGATGAACTAGAAGTGACCTTGACTTTGGCCAACAAGTCACAACCGCCCAAGACATGAGATATAGTACAAAGCGTTTGTGGTTCAAACACATCCGTGATGGAAAATGGTCTTGACTTTGGCCAACAAACCAATGCCAATCTTGGATCTTGAGAGAGAACCACTCAATGGAAGGAAAAACGCTTAATATTTGATGAGGGTTTTTCATGTAAATTGGCAACTAATTTATTAACTTTGATTAGGTCTCATGATACACCCTTAAGCATGCATTCTAAAAGCATATTAAGGCACAAATAAAATTAATAATGATATGCGGATGGATATATAAAAAACTTTATTCCAAGAACAAATCTCTCCATTTCCTCTCTCCCGCTAGCACTATTCTTACTTCTACCCAATTACATAATACTTCTAAAGAAACCTCATTTACATTGAGGGGAATTGGTGAGATGAGAAATACAATGAGAAAATAGATAATAGGCTAGACACGCAGGTCAAATTTAATAAATTCTAAATTTATTACAACAATTTCTAAAATTGCCCTCACCCTTCTAATATCCATCCGATATACATTATTCATACAATACATCCATGTATTTACACAAAGCATGTTATTCAATCAATCTAATCCAATTAATTAATCTTTGAATTAATGATCATCCAATATTCAAACAATGATTTGATTTGCGCGAGTCCAACTCATTTAAGAATAAATACTCAAAATACGTATTCTTGAATCATATCGAACTACAATTTTAAATCTAATTTTAATTGTATCCAATACTAATTCATATTTAATTCCAAATTAAATAATTACACTTTTAATAGTGCCTTTTAGATTGGATTCCAAATCCAATCTTCATGGGTCTCAAAGGCCCAATTAGTATCCAATACTATTTAATTAAAGTCCAATGGGCTTTTAATTAATTCTTTAGGCATGGGCTTTGGCCATTATGGATCAAACCCAAAAGCCTTGTCCCAATTAGGAATCATCATATGTCATAAAATCAATTTATGCCCATTAGGCCCGATTAAATTATTAAAGGCCCAATGTCATATTTTGGACTTTATGCAAATGGTTTTAGGCCCAATTGGATCCAACCCAATTGTCCAAAACTATATTTGGTCCAACCAAGCCCATTAAGCCCAAATAAAACAGATAAAATTAATACATTATTCCAAATTACATATTAATTCAACTTAAGTGTAATTAACATAATTAATCAACTAATCTAATGTTTCCAAAACATCAATTTAATCCAATTAATCATGCCTAATCATTCAATTCATGTCCAACACAAATTGAAGCAAAATCAATCCTCTAACAACATACATAACTCACGGCAATAGCAATAAAAATCATTCAATTTTATTTCAATTCAATTAAATCAACATTCATTATTTCTTCATGCTATTTAACACATCCAATTTTCAAATTTCCAAAATTCCACCATGAGTTCATCTACGGTTACATTTGGCGAACATAAGGATTTTAGGGAAACTTTGATCCAATCAATTTTTCACAATCCTATGATGCACAACTCTAAGTTATCATCATCTAACATCAACCAAACATCCAATTTAGCATTTTCATGCTCCAAGCAAAAATACCCAAATTAAAGTTTAGGAACCCTAGATATTCAAATCAAACTTAGGATGCTCTGATACCATTGTTAGTGTTCCTAGAACATGCCAAGCATCTCTAAGAGTGATTCGTGTGTGAAAATTACCAAAGAGAGTTGTGGAAATTACTTACTTTGATTAGATGTGTTTCAAAACTTTCAAGGATGTAATGGAAGCTCCAAACCTTCAAATCGTGTTCCAAACTCTCGGGTGAGTTTCCTTATCCCCTTATTTTGACTCTAAATGTGCTAGTAAGCTTGAATTTTTGAAACAAAAATTCCATGGAGAGAGCTTGAAGTTTCGGCCAAGAGAGGTGAGGAATAGAGAAGTTGTGTTTTTGTTATTTTGTTTCTAAAACAAAAGTGTTACACAAGTTGACTTGTCAAAAATGTGTATATGCTTTTTCAAAAGCAGAAACAAAAACAAAGTGTGTTGGAGAAGCTATCATAAAAGCTCTCAACCACTTCCATCAACTTGAATGACAAGTGATGTAAGTTGGTGGGTCCCATACTTAAATTCAAAATTCAAGTTGGGTGAGACTACACAATTCGGTTCAAGTTCGTTTAATCTAATTAAACGAATTTTCCATCGCGACGTAATTAAATCTAATTTAATTAAATAATAATGCCTCGCAAAATTATTACGGAATTCGCTTACGAATTAATTCCAAATTAATTTGTTCGTTAGAATTAAAATCCAATTTAATTCCGCATTGAAATTCAATTTCAATTAATAAATCTAATATATTATTTTAGCCCAATTAAATAAATTAAATAGTAAAAAATCCAATTTCACTATTAAATTCATTTTGCCGATTAATTCCAAATTAATCGCATTCTCTCTTTTCGACGAATTTAATCCCTGATAATCATGACCTATAGTCATATTATCCCGATGACTACAGTACTTAAGAGTACCAGTTCCGTATCCCTGCGTGATCATCATCTCCTTATGACTGAAGTGATACTTCCATCTTGACATCACACCGAATACACTACAATTCTCAGTATGCCCAGAAGAGGTGTACATAGAACCTGTTAAAGCCCCGGACGATCAAAACCAAAGTATATTGATTGTCGCAAGTATTAGCGATGCAAGTCTCAGGTTATACTTCCATCTTGACATCACACCAAATACACTACGATTCTCAGTATGCCCAGAAGAGGCGTACATAGAACCTGTTAAAGCCCCGGACGATCAAAACCAAAGTATATTGATTGTCGCAAGTATTAGCGATGCAAGTCTCAGGTTAAGACCAAATACACCTACCATGATTCAGATTCCCATAGACACATAGTCATACTACCAATAGGATTCTGAGGGGTCTATCCAGAGCGAAGCTATTCCCGTACCATCGGTAAATAGAACCTCATATCACACTTGCATAAGTATCTAATACTTAAATATATGAGAACTATGACGTTACGCTTCCATAACGTGCACAAGTGCAATACTAGCCTATTCCGCATTATCGATGTCCAGTCTCGATAATACTACGACTAGGGATATTTAATGATTAAACCTTTCGTGGATTAATATTGTCTTATATCTTATTAATCATGAACTAATCATAAGGAATTTTATCATTTATATATTCGAGTAATCTAATTACAAATGATAAAAGAGCAATTTCCTTTGTCACATAGTTAATTTTGTACAAGCACACCATGTCCTTTACAAAATAGTGATGTTATGGGTCATAATTGTCCAACACTACCTCCATGTCAAGGATAATAAAGTATGCTGGGAGAATGAGTTTGTCGACTTTGACCAGCACATCTTCAACTACACCTCTCGGAAATGTAAGCGATCTATCAGCAAGTTGCAGAGAGACTGGGGTGGGCATTGCTTCTCCAATTTGCAGTTTCCTGTAATTGGAAAAAGGCATCAAGTTAACACTAGCACCTAAATCACATAAAGCCTTACCGAAGTTATGTTCTTCTATGGTGCAAGGAATGATGAAACTGCTAGAATCTTTCAACTTTAGGGGAAGCTTCCTCTGAATGATGGCACTGCATTCTTCTATAAATACTACTGTCTCGTAATCTCCTAATCTACAGTTTCGTGATAGAATATCTTTCATGATTTTGACATAGTTGGGCATTTGTTCCAATGCTTTTACAAATGGAATGTTGATATGTAGTTTTTTGAAGATCTCCAGGAATCGAGCAAACTGCTTGTCGAGTTTGTTTTTCTGGAGACGCTATGGAAATGGTAGAGGTGGAGTGAATCTCTCACGATCATTTGCTTTTGCCTCTTTTTCCTCCATCTGTTGATATACTTTGCTACTTTCTTTTGGAACTTCCTCAACAATTGCCTTGACTCCAATATTTTTCTTGATCTCATTACTGCTTTTCAAAGTGATGGCATGACATTGCTCCTTCCCCATGTTCCTTGGATTTGGTTCTCTGTTGCTAGGAAGGGTACCTTATGGTCTGTAACTCTGAACTTTGGCCAGTTGTCCAATTTGATTCTCCAGTGCTTTAAAAGAAGCTGTTTGATTTTGAATTAATGCTGCTTGAGAGTCATATTTTGCTTTAAGCTTTTTCAATGAGCCAGCACTTCTGTTATTCTTGGTTCATTTTCATACTCCTGGCCTTTGTTTTACTGTTGGAATCCAGGTGGTGGGTTGTTCTTTTGTCCAGAATTGTTGCTCCATGAAAAATTGGGATGATTCCTCCACCCTGAGTTTTAGGTGTTGGAATATAGATTGTTCCCCTGTTTGTTGAAATTGTTGACATAATTCACCGTCTCCTCATGTTGGTTTGTCTCTGATGTTCCTCCATATGGTGAACTTGTAGATCCAGCATTACCTTGCATGGTGATAGTTTCTATGAATTTTCATATTTGATCCAGCTTGGCATTCACTTCTGTGTTGGCTCAAACTTCATAGATTCCAGCAATTCTTTGAATCATGCTCCTTTCTATTGGCCATAAAGATTTTTTGTTGACCATTTCTTTAATTAGGTCCCAGACCTGATCTTCTCATTTCGCAGATGGATTCGGAGTCATATTGCTTAAAAGATGTGATGTCATTCCCCAGCTTTGCAGTTCTGGCTGGTGGAAAGTACTTTGCAAGGAATTTGGTGGCTAGAGTGTTCCAAGTTGTGATGGAACATGTTGGTAGTGAATGTAGCCAAGCCTTAGCTCTGTCTTTCAAGGAATATGGAAAAAAACGCAATCTCATTGCTTTTTCAGCTGCTCGATTGTAATTGAAAGTGCCGCAAACTTCCAGGAAGTTGCTGATGTGGGCATTAGGATCTTCAGTTGCATTCCCCCCAAACTAAACTGACTGTTGTATCATCTGAATGCATGTTTCGATGTCACACGTATTTGCTGGTAAGGGAGGAAGTACAATACAGGAAATTGAACCGTCAACCACCGGAATAGTTCTGTCTCGAATGGGAACTGGTGGTGCAACATCCAAAGGTTCTGGTTCCATGTTGATCAGTGTTTTTTGGCCTTCTCGCCTTTCCCTTCTCAACTGTCTGATGGTTCTTTCAATTTCTGGGTCAAGCGGTCGGATTTGAAATCTTCTGGTTCTTCTCATGTAGTGATTGAGAACCTGAAACACAAGAAAAAAAAACAATAAGTAAAAAGAAATTAGATACAAGTAACGTATCCAACCCCAAAACTAATAGTGAAAGATAAATAAGTCCCGGGAAACGACGCCAAAAACTTGATCGGCGTGATCACATGTATAATGCAAGTGCACGTATCTTTCAGTAGTATAAAATGTATCGATCCCATGAGGACTTAATATCTAAACTAATAATTTATGAAGCCAAATGTTTACGAGTATTTAATAGATTGGTTGTTTGATTGGATGGTGACTTTAAACTAAAACAAGTAAATAAAATAGTGTGAAAGTGAATTAAAGGTAAAATCAATATTATTAAACTATCTAGGGTTGTGAATCATTCCAATATATTTTAAAGATGAAGTGGTTATCTCATGTTTGTGCAATATATTGGTTTACTAACCTGGAACACGAAATTATGCAAAAGCCTTTGTCGATGGTCAGATGCAAATACCCAGTGCAACATAATTAATCATATGTCTATGTTAATCAAGTTACCTGAATTCATTAAGATTAAGTTCCAATTATGGCTACCCCCGCCCGACAGGTATATGTCTATCCTGGAAGGAAATCTATTAAGGGTTATCTATCCTTAAGGATGATCGTGGGCTATTAAGTCTAAGGCTGAAACCTAAAATTCATTCGTCAAGTTTATTTTAAGTTTGCCACATCAATCTTATTAATGGCCAGTTAACAAAAAGCATTATGCTTAAGACTTAATAAATAAACCGTTATATTACCCAAGACATGAAATAACCCCTTATAAACCGGTGATATTGGAATTCATCACACCCCTAGATAATATGTTTAGTTACAAAACATAATTAGGATTACTAAACACTTAAATAAATAAAACATCATAAAAAATAACTTGGAGATAAATAAAAGTAAAATTACAATAATGAAAGAAAATGTTGGGGTTAGAGGATCAACTTTTAATATTTCAAAATTAGAAATCTCCATTATTGTCATGTTTATCGATTAATTAATTATATTTAACCAGACCATTAAGGCGGTAATTCCATTTGTCTCAATTAAATTCAACCGACCATATAGGCGGTAACAAGGTTATTACCTAAACCGACCATATAGGTGGAAACTACGTCTGAAATATAAAACCGACCATGTAGGCAGTAAATAAGGTTGTCACCTAAAATGACCATATATGCGGTAACTAATTAATCCAAATTTTAATTAAAATAAGGGAGATTAATCTAATTTATTATATTAAAAGTCTCACCTTTTCACCCCAGCAGAATGAGATTACCTGCTCATGCTGTAAATGAAAACACACAAACTTTTATTAATTAAATAAAAAGAAAATACAAGAAAACTTAAATAAATATACAAGACACTTTCCTTTAGGTTTTCATGGAGAAATTCCTCCAAAGAAAGCATGAAAAATTTACAATGTTTAGTTTTGTATTTATAGGCAAATCTAAAGGCTTCCACCAATTTCTCCACCAATTGCTCCACCAAACATGGCACCAAATCCTCCACCAAACATGCAAGTTGTATCAAATTCGTTCATGGAAACTTCAAAATTCTAAATTATTATGAACTTCAAAGTTGTAGATCTTTGAGTCTTCTTTAATCTGGAACTTGAATCACCTCAATCATATATCAGAATAAAACGTTATGGCCAAAATAGGACAATTGCACAAAGTTGGAATTTCCAAAATTGTACTTTGTTAGAACGCCATTTCAAGTTTCCAATCTCCAAAATCAAAATGTCAAGTCTAATTTTTACCCTTATTTCTTCCAAATTTTGTCCTGATTGATTACATTTAGTCTCGATTTTATTTTATCAGTAAAATAAACTAAAACACATCAAAAAGTTCATCAAACCTGAGAAACTAAACAAAATATTAGGTAAAATGGGCGGTAAATATTGATATATTTTCCGCTCATCAGCAAGAACGTGCCAAATCTGTGAGCTGAAATATATTCATGGGATCCACCTTTCACTATTTCGTTATGATTTGTTTATCGCATGTTTTGTATTCTGTCTGGGATTATAGTTTTGCATGAATAGTGGGAGGGGCATTTTTAGATTAAAAATCAACGATTTATTTAATAGTTTAGATATAATATGAAACCGTTTTTCTAATAATTGTTGATTTGCTGTTTATTTGATAGATTTGCGATGGCGGCACCTTCAACCAATCCTTTTGCTCGTATGCTTGATACGAATAGGCTTAAGGGCGCTGAGAAATTTACAGACTAAGATATGAATTTGAAGATTGTCCTCGGATCTGAAAAGCTGGGATACATTTTGGAAGGTCCATTCCCACTTGCTATATCAGAGGATGCATCATCTGAAGAGATTGAGACTTTCCATAAATGGAAAGATGATGATCTAAGGGTTAAATCATTCATTCTCAATTCTCTTTATTCTGAACTGAAGAGGCAATACTTTGAGATGCACGATGCATATAGCATGATGACACAACTTCGTGAATCATTCATGAACCAAGATTAAGTCATGGTTCATAGAGTTGCAATGGAACTGTTCCATTCCAAACTTGATGAGGGGCAGGTTGTGAGCACACATGTGCTTCATTTGATCAATTTGATCAAACAATTGAAGCGCAGTGATTTCTCTATCAATGTTATACTTGGTTCGCTCCCTGCGTCGTATAGCCAGTTAGTCATATACTTCAACATGAATGGGATTCACTACTCTTACCGTGAGTTGCATAGGATGCTTTTCACAGAGAGGAAGATTTAAAGAAGTGAGTTCCAACTCGTCTTCCGAAACCCACTTCACTTTCCGCTTCTTCCTACTCCAAGTCGAAGGGGAAGAAGACAAAGGGAAAAAAGAAGAAAGGTTTCAAAATTCCTCTGCACGCTAAGGTGGTGAAGCCCAAGAGAGCTTCAGAAGATAAGTGCCACCACTGCTAGAATGTCAGGCACTGGAAAAAAAAACTGTCCAGACTACCTCGTAAAGATAAGGAGGGAAAGAGCATCGACATCTGATACTTTTATTTTTCCTATTATTGTTATTTCATTGGCTTCTGAAGCTATTACATCTAATTGGATTTTAGATTCTGCTTGTCTTATTCACATTTGCAATACGTTACAGGTGCTGACGGAAAGTAGACGGCTGAAATCTGGGGAGATGCAGTTGCGATTCGGGAGTGGCGACTCTCTGGATGCGGTTACAGTGGGCTTATGTGAGATTCCATTGCCCAGTGGGAGACTTTTATTGAATGACTACTATTTTATGCCAGGATGTGTGGCGAATATTATGTCACTTTTTATATTAGATACTGAATGATATAATGTAAATATTAAGAATCGTTCTTTGTATTTATACGATAGAAATAACATTTAGATCCTTTATTGTCTAAATGAGCATGGTCATTACATATTGCGTACCTCATAAGATATCTTTAATGTTGGTTTTCTAAGTTGTCCCAAGATCATTTTAAGCAATGAAATCAAGTGAATACTCAAAGAAGAATAGCGGAATTAAACTTACTTTGATCGGATTTTGGAGGTGTTGAACACAAAAACTTTTTCTCATTTGAGAAGTCTCAAAGCTTCCTCTTTGAAATAGAAATCCAAGCTCCAAGCTTAATGGTGATTCCAAGCTCAAAGGTTGGCTTCCCTATCACCTTGAATGATTCCTAGTAAGTGCTAGCTTGTGAAATATTTGCTACAAAAATTCCAAATCTTCCTTGTAACTCTCGGCAATGAGAGAAATGGAGAGGGAGAGAAAAAAGGCTTCCAAAACCGTGAGAGAGAGAGAAGGTTATGAAGTTGTGTTGACTTATTTTGTATTTCAAAAATCAAAATTAGATAGACCAAAAACAATATTTGGTAAATGTCAAATATCTTACCAACTTGGAGTGTAAAACAAGTCTTCACTAACCCACCAAAACCCATCACCATAAAGTTAATTAAAGTGACAAGTGATGTGACTTGTGATGTGACATATAGGCCCCACTTGAATTCAAAATCGGAGTGGGCCCGCAAACATTCCCGGGCTCGGTTTCGCTAATTCCAAATAACGAACATCCATTACGAGGTAATTAAATCAAATTTAATTAAATAATTATGCCTAGCAAAATTACTATTCACGTCGCTCTCGAATTAATTCTAAATTAATTCGTTTGCCCGAATTAAAATCCAATTTTAATTCCGCGTCGAAATCTAATTTCGTTTAATATATCGAATATATTATTTTATCGGTAATAAGATGATGGCTTCCACGCCTTATGAGAATCATTATTCTTAAACGTTCCTAGTCATAGTTTTGTGAATAATCTGGGCGTTCACAAAACGGAGAGACTAGCATGATGATATGATCCGCCCTTAAGTGGGGTAGCCGATCTCATAGGCTACTAGCGGAGATCCGTCTGCTTGGTGTATCACATGGATGCATGAGTTGCTCATGTCCATCAAACTGACCGTCGAAAGTTTTCACATGGAGTGTTTATCCCATGTGTCTGTGAGAACTTTCATTTATCGATTGTATGACTAGTCCTTAGACTTGAGGTCTTTACAATCTTATGTGTGGATCAAATAACTTTGACATTCTCCTTCCCTGGTTCAAAAGATTCGGTCATAAGGGTATGATTGGGTCATTTGTTGAAACACATGAAGCTTGTAAAGATACAACAGAGAATCGCCACTCTCTTGGATAATATTTTCTTATACGAGTAGTATTCCAGTTCGCGGGTTGATATGTGTGATCAGTGCTTGAGACTGTGGCCGCAGCGGAAGAATCATGTGAGATTCTTGGGTTAGCACGATTCATGACACTATCAACATCATATCTTTGACTATATGGGTGGACATTTTCCATACCATAGGTCAAACGGTGGTGATACAATGAGGTGGGGGACCGTATCATATGTAAATCGCATACATAATGGATATATATTTATCTTTCCTTCTCATTTGGGGGACTTGGCATGTTGCTAGATGTCAACCTTGGTCATTGAAATCGAACGACCATTTGATCGGAGGATAATTTATGTTCGATTAAATTATCACGATTCATTTCATGTCCAACTTGAGGGGAACCCAAAAGGTCACACACAACAAAGTCGAAATCAATGGTTAACAGTGCACAATATAAATTTAACAGTATATATGATTGCTGTAGGAATTGTTCATAAATGGTTCAATGTGTTTAATTATTGAACAAATCATTTATGAGGTTCCATATTGGCTTATGGTTTGGTGAATGACGATAGGGGCACTTTGGGAATTGGAAAAAATAAATAAATAAGAAAATATGAAGTAATGTGAATTGTAACGTGAATAGTAATGTGACTAGTAATATGAATAGTAAATTTTTTTTATTTGTTATTTGTTTTGAATTTCAATTCGGCCCAAACTCTTATTAGGGTTTTATAATCTCATTAAACCACTAAATTAAGATCCAATGGCTAAGATTAAATTAGTTTTTATCCCACATCGGATTCTTAATTAATTTTGTTGTCTTTGGAGCACCTATATAAACCCAATGAATTCTTTACAAATTTTTGCACCAAACCTTTCATATATTGGGTTTATATAAGTGAGAAACTCTAAAGTTTAAGAGTAAGTAACTGATTTTGAGGATCCTTAAGTCTAATTGACTAGAGGAACCTCGAGTTAAAAGTTTTGAGGTATTTGCCTAGGCTAGCACCAAGGGAAAAATACTCGTGCACTCAAGGCGTAGTCTTGCCGTTGAGTTTTGGATTTGGTGTGTGCATCTTTGGAGGCCACACACTTGGTGGCTCTTTGGAACGTGGAAGAGCTTGCTGAGTTCGAGAAAAGATTGTAGATTGTAGGGAGGATTGGAGGAGTCTTCGGTTCAAGTAAGTTTTTTTCTTTCTTTATTTTAATTAGAGTTCTTATGATAGTTAGCATGTTTAGGTTTATGTTTTTTGCATATTTTATGAGTTTTTATGCTTAGAATATATAGTAACATGCCTAGGCTTGTAGAATAATCAAAACAAATGGGTCTTGGGCAAAAGGATAACGGCATCATAATTTAATTTATTCAATTTTCCGCTGCGCACTCGCAGCCGCTTCCCAACAACTTCTTGGTCTTGTACCCTCATGGTTAGTTCTCATTTTTGTACATCAATAATGGTTCGACCTGTAGCCAAGAATGGTCTTCCGAGGATGATCGGCACGTCTTCTTCTTCCTCCATATCAAGGACAATAAAATCTACTGGGAAAATAAATTTGTCAACCTTGACCAGCACATCCTCAACTACACCTCTCAGAAATACGAGCGTTCTATCAGCAAGTTGCAGAGAGACTGAGGTGGGCATTGTTTCTCCAATCTGCAATTTCCTGAAAATAGAAAAAGACATCAAATTAACACTCGCACCTAGATCACACAAAACCCTACTGAAGTTATGTTCTCCTATGATGCAAGGAATGGTGAAACTGTCAGGATCTTTCAAATTTGGGGGAAGCTTCCTCTGGATGATAGCGCTGTATTCTTCTGTTAATGCTACTGTCTCATAATCTCCCAATCTTCTCTTTCGTGAAAGAATGTCTTTCATGATTTTGACATAGCTAGGCATTTGTTCCAAAGCTTCTGCAAATGGAATGTTGATATGCAGTTTTTTGAAGATCTCCAGGAATCGAGAAAATTGTTTGTCTAGTTTGTTTTTCTGGAGACGCTGTGGAAAATGTGGAGGTAGAGTGATTCTTGATCTTTTTCCTTTGCTTCTTTTTCCTCCATCGGTGGAATTGCTTCGCTGCTTTCTTTTGGAACTTCTTCAATGGATGCATTGATTCCAACATCTTTGTTGATTTTAGTACCGCTTTTTAAAATGATGGCATGACATTGCTCATTACCCATGTTCCTTGGATTTGGTTCTGTATTGCTAGGAATGGTACCTTGTGGTCTGTAACTCTTAGCATTGGCCAGTTGTCCAATTTGGTTTTCCAGTGCCTTTATAGAAGCATTTAAACTTTGATTCAATGCTGATTGGGCTTGAAACATAGCTTCATTTGATGCTGCTTGATTGTGAATTAATGCTACTTGATTTTGAAACATAGCATCGTATTTTCTAACTGTGCCAGCACTTCCGCTATTCCTGGTTCTTTTTCATGCTCATGGCTTTGCTGTTAGAATCCTGGTGGTGGATTATTCCTTTGTCCTGAATTGTTGCTCCATGCGAAATTGGGAAGATTCATCCACCCTGGGTTGTAGGTATTGGAATATGGATTGTTCCTCTGTCTGTTGAAATTATTGACGTAATTCACCGTTTCTTTATGTTGGTTTGTCTCTGGTGCTCCTCCATATGGTGAACTTGTGGGTCCAATATTGCCTTGCATGCTAAGAGTTTCTATGAATTTGCATATCTGATCCAGCTTGGCATTCATTGCTATGTTGGCTCCAACTTCATAAATTCCAGCAATTCGTTGGATCATGCTCATTTCTGTTGGCCACAAAGAATTGTTGTTGTCCATTTCTTCAATTAGGTCCCAGGCCTGATCTTCTCCTTTTGCCATTAAAGCACCTCCAGCAGCAGCATCAATTATGGTTCTCATTATTCCAGAAAGTCCATTATATAAAGTTTGGACTTTTAGCCACTTTGCAATCTCATGGTGAGGACGTTTTCTGAGTAAATCTTTGTACCTTTCACAGGCTTCACATAGGGATTCTGAGTCATATTGCACAAAGGATGTGATGTCATTCCTCAGCTTTGCAGTTCTGGCTAGTGGAACGTAATTTGCAAGAAATTTTGTGGCTAGAGTGTTCCAAGTTGTGATGGAACCTACTGGTAGTGAATGTAGCCAATCTTTAGCTCTGTCTTTCAAGGAATATGGAAAAACACGTAGTCTCATTGCTTCTTTAGCCGCTCGGTTGTAATTGAAAGTGCCACAAACATGTAGCTCTGTTTTGATGTCACACGCATTTACTGGTAAGAGAGGAAGTTCAATACAGGAAATGAAGCCGTCAACCACCGGAATGGTTCTGTCTCGAATGGGAATTGGTGGTGCAACTTCCAAAGGTTAAGGTTCCATGTTGATTAGTGGTTCTTGGCCTTCTCGCCTTTCTCTTCTCAATTGTATGATGGTTCTTTTAATCTCTGGGTCAAGCGGTCGAATTTCAAAGCTTCTGGTTCGTCTCATGTAGTGTGTGAGAACCTGAAACAAAATAAAACAAAAACAATAAGTAAAAAAAATTAGACACAAGTAAAAGTATCTAACCCCAAAATTAACAGTGAAAGATAAATAGTTCCCTGGCAACGGCACCAAAAACTTGACCGACGTATCACACGCGTATAACGCAAGCACATATATCTTTCAAGTAGTATAAAAAGTATCGATCCCATGAGGACTTAATACCTAAGCTATTAATTTATGAAGTCAAATTTTTACAAGTATCTAATTGATTGATTTTTTGATTTGATGGTGACTTTAAACTTAAAATAAGTAAATAAAATGCTCAAGTAGATTAAGGGAAAATTCAATATTATTAAACTATCCAGGGTTGTGAATCCTTCCAATATCTTTTAAAGATGAAGTGGTTATTTTATGTTTGTGCAATATATTGGTTTACTAACCTGGAACACGAAATTATGCAAAAGCTTCCGTCAATGGTCAGATGCAAATACCCAGTATAACCCAATTAATCATATGTCTATGTCAACCAAGTTACCTGAATTCATTAATATTAAGTTCCAATTAAGGCTACCCCGCCCGACAAGTATATGTCTATCATGTAAGGAAATCTATTAAAGGGTTATCTATCCTTAAGGAAGATCGTGGGCTATTAAGTCTACGGCTGAAACCTAAAATTTCTTTGTCAAGTTTATTTTAAGTTTACCAGATCAATCTTATTAATGGCCAGTTAACAAGAAGCATTAAGCTTAAGACTTAATAAATAAACCTTTATATTACCCAAACTATAAAATAACCTCTTATAAACCGGTGATATTGGAATTCATCACAACCCCAGATAACAGACTTAGTTACGACACATATCTAAGGCTAATAAAAGCTTAAATAAAATAAAAGACATAAAGTAAATGCTGGAAATTAAATAAAGTAAACGCTGGAAGTAAATGTTGGAAAGTAAATGCTGGAAATTAAAAATGTAAAAGTACAATAAAATAATATACTGGGGTTAGAGGATCCACTTTTATTACTATTATTTTAGATATCTCATTTATTATAATATATTAACTTTGCGTGATATTACCAACTGACCATATAGGCGGTATCCTGATTAAGTCAAATTTTATAATTAATTCCAATCGACCATACAGGTGGTATCGAGTTTAGTCAGGTTAAAATCAATTTTATTAAGTCCAACCAACCATAAAGGCGGTATCCTCAAAAAGTCAGGTTTTAAATAGATTATATATTATAATTAAGGGAGATTAATCAGAATATTAGTAATAAATGCTTTACCTTTCATCCCAGCAGGGGAAATTACCTCCTCATTACTAAAAAGTAAAAATTGAAAAGTAAAGAATGGAAAGTACTATTGCGTAAAAGTAAATAAAATTAAATACATAAAGTAAAGACTGAAAAGTAAATAAAAGAAAGTGCTAATACGATAATTAAATACTGAAAGCTGTAATTAAACAATCAAGATACAATCTTCTTAGTATTCTTAAGGAATTCCTTAAAAGAAATATCAATAAATGGAATTCTGATTTCGGCCTCAATTTATAGACAAATTTTGGTGTCACGCGACGCGACGCGTGAAGTCTTGCACGTCGCAATGCTCGTTGATCTTCGACACGTGTCCGGCGGCTTCACTGAGATGGTGACACGTGTCCGGCGGCTGTCAGTAACTGAATTATTGGTGTCGGCAGCATGAGATGACGACACGTGTCCAGCGCACGTTAGCATGATTCGTTGTGATGTTGACACGTGGTAGGCGCATTTTAGCAAATGACGCGTGTCGATGAAGATTTTCGGCAGCATGTGATGATGACACGTGTCCGGCGCAGGTTAGCATGATTTGTTGTGATGTTGACATATGGCAGGCAAATGTTAGCAAGTGCGCATGATAGCAAGCTTTTCGGATTGTGACACATGTCCAGCGCACGTTAGCGATCATCGGTGCATTTTAGCGATCGCGACGCAGAAGTAGCTGCGCATCGCGACTCCCAAAAGACGATTTTGCATTTTTTTGTTTGGTTTTCTCTATTTTGTCCCTGATTGGATTCTAGTGAGTCCTGAAACTTTATTTATCTACAAAATACCCAAAACACATCAAAATATTCACAAAACTCAATAAACTATAAAAAAAAAATATTAAGTTAAATGAGTAGGAAATAGTGATACCTTTACCACTCATCAACGTACATAAATAAGATCTTAGAACGGTATAATTTTGGTAACTGTAAGTTAGCAAACATACCGTTCAGACATGGCTTACATCTTTCAAAGAAGATGGGTCCATAAATAGAAGATGAGAAGATTAGAATTTCTAATCAGCCTTATGTTTCGTGTTTAGGCAGCATCATGTATGCCATGTTATGTCTAGTCCTGGTATCAACTTCGCAGTTAGTGTGAACAGCAGGTATCAGTCCAATCCAGGAAATGACCATTGGATGGCCATTAAACATATCCTAAAGTATCTTAAAGGTATTAAGGATAAGTTTATTATATATAGAGGAGACGAATTGCAAGTAAATAGGTATACGGACTCTGATTTCCAATCGGATCCTGATGATAGAAAGTCTACATCAGGATTCGAATTTACCCTTAATGGAGGTGCAGTTTGTTGGAAGAGTTCCAAACAGAGGTCAACATCCGATTCCACCACAGAGGCGGAATATATTGTAGCTTCTGAAGCTGCAAAGGAAGCTATATGGGTTAGAAACTTTATCACATAATTGAGAGTAGTCCCAAGTATCGAGAATCTTATTCTGTTATATTGTGATAATACTGGAGCCATTGTGCAAGAAAAAAAACTGAGGGCACATCAGAAGTCGAAACATGGGGAACGAAAGTACCACATCATTTGAGAGATTGTGTCACGAGGGGACATTATCGTATGCAAGGCACCGAGTGACGATAATGTAGCAGACCCACTTACCAAGGTCATTCGTCCAAAGTTATTTGATAAACATGTGGAGTCGATGGGTATTAGATACAATCGATATTGGCACTAGAGCAAGTGGGAGAATTTGTTAGGGTTATATGGGAAAATGGCAAAGAGGTGGGCGACGCTGTCCGGGCTCGCGGCGCATTGGGAGTACGGAGTAGCCTGCGGGGGACTAAACCGGAGAATAAATGGAGTCGCCACCCAGTGTGAACTGGGAAATGATTTAAGGCCGCGCACACCCCTCGCAAGGGAATACCTCAAACCGTTGGGTTCAGAATGGTCCTTTACTTATGCCAATTGTAATGAAAGGATTTATGAAATAACATAACCAAGTCTTATGCGACACATGCAAGATAATTTAATCAACACACAAGTTTGCACACCCATAAACGTAAATAAAAATGAAGGCAAATGCATAATTCCATAAACATATTAAACAAAGAAGTGCGAAAATGTAAATAAGTAATAACAGTAAAAGCGTTAATAATAAAGAGAAATGATTAAGTATGTAATGTAAAAGAAATGACCAAAGAGGCCAACATGCATAAAATATGATAAAAAGAAGTTTGTTCACTGTATGTGCGTTCGTGTAGCGTTCGAAAACGCGTTCGAACGAAGATTACCAAAGTGGTATCTAAAATGACATAAACATGTGCGTGAATGTTTCTCAAGCGGTATGTGGAGTTGTATCCCAAGTACAGACCGCACTACCGTCCATTCGGATTCGGCTACGGAATTTATGTCTAGGTTTCCATCCGATATACCACGAGAGGCAACACTCAAGCATTAACACAACGCAATCATTAACCCAATGTCGACATACATGGAATATGATAACGCATATAACAATAAATAACCGAAGAGAGAAATACACGAAATAACAAGGAAGATAAATAACACAAAGTAAATACGGAATAATAAATATGTGACCAAATAATTTGGCCGTTTTCAATGTAGGACTTCGCATGCCCGGTTGGACGTATTCCACGTCCAACCAAGCATGTTGTTTCCAGTACAACAAAATAAAATATAACAAAGGGTGCCCTCAGGTCTTACCTTTTAAGTTTCTTCTCGGGAGTGCGTTGGGACGCCGCCGGAAGGGTTAACATTTTTGCTGTTTTGTCTGGTTTGCTGGTTTGCTATTTCCACTCGTTGTTTTCTCTATTTTTACACGTTGTTTTCCTGCATTTTTTGCTGCTGTTTTTCTGTGTTTTCTGCTACTATTTTGGATGATTTTTTTAGACTATTTTTGGGACTGGTTTGTCTCAATTTTAAGGGTTGTTTTGTGGTTTATTTTTAGACTGTTTGGCTTGCTATTATTTACGGCTTGGAGGGCTGTCTTATTTTTTGTTTTATTCGTTTAGTGGGCAGGGTGTGTCAGTTGTGAGGTTTGTTTATTATTGTGAGTGTGACAGTAAACGGTGTGTGTGTCTGTGGAGTGTGTGAGTGTGTTGAACTGTGTGTGTTGCTTATGTGTGTTTGTGGAGTGTGTGAGGGTGTTGAACTGTGCGCATGTCTGATTGTCTTGAATGTGTGTCTCGGTGATAAGTGCATGAAAATGTACTTTGAAACGTCACTTATTCGGGTTTATTGTTAAGTGTTTAGTAATATATTTTATATTTTATTACATAATTTTTATTATTATATCAATTTAGAGAATATTTATTATTTATGTTAATATAGTAATTTTTCTTGTATTATTATAGGAATTAAAAAGAGAGCCGAAAACTTTGACCAAAAATAAAAGGAAAGCATGGAATTGGAGAAGCAAGCACACGTGGACTGCTGCGTGTTAAATTGAAATAGAACAATGGCTGCATGAGAGAAAAGCAAAAAGGGAAATAAAAGCTACACCACTTGAAGAATTTGTGAGAAGTCAATTGACTTTGAATAAGGAAAAAAAGGAAAGCAAGGAGGGGCCGAGTGAGTGAGGTGGGCTGCAACTTTTGTCCAAAAGAAAACAAAATGAAGTTATTTGGAAAGCATCACGTAGGGCCCAGAAACTACACTAGGGTACAAGTTTTCTATTATAAAAAGCAAACCAGCGCATACACAGAAGGGAGTTCTCCACGCGTGAAGCAGCCTAGGGCTGCTGCCGAGAGAACAAAGAGAGTAGCGCTGGCTGCGCAAAAACAGTAGCAAAAACGCACAGAGCAATGCGTGGCCGAGAAGAAAGAGGGATTCCCGACGCTTTGCTGCTTTTCTCTGCCATTATCTTTTAATATCTTTTCATTATTTTATTTATCTTTACTTTAATTATAATTTTATTCGTTTTCTTTATTTTAGTTACCGTTAACGTTTTGTTTGAGTAAATTAGTTCATGTAACCATCTCTCTGAGGAATCGACACCCCAGCTATACTGTGATAACCGCAAGTCATATTTGGGCGTAATCAAAATTTGGCGCCGTTGTCGGGGAGACGGTTTACAAGCAAAAGGACCAGGTTTGCTTAGTCAATAACGAAGCGGTAACTTCGTTCAATTTTTTTTATTATTAGTATTTTATTTTATTTTATTCATTTATTATTCGCTTATTTATTTTCTTTTAGTATTTTAGTTTTTTTTTTATTCTTAGTTAGTTCTTTTTATTTTTTCTAGTATTTTATTTTAGTATTTAATTTAGTTATTTTATTTCTCGTATTATTTGAGCTTCAATTGCATGTCTAGACGTAGTGATATATTTGGTAGATTTGTTAGGGCTGAAGAGGAAAGCTCAGATTCTGAGAATATATTTGAAAATCCTTTTTCTACACCATCCACGTCTAGCGCACATAACATGAGTGAATACGAGAGACCACCTAGGAGGACTCTTGAAGAGTACCTCCACCCAACTCACACAGCTACACCTTCATGTATCATGTTTCCTCCTAATGCACCACACATAGACTTTAGGCCTGGAATGATACAATATCTTCCAACTTTTCATGGTTTAGAGAGCGAGAATCCTTACGTACACATTAGGGAGTTTGAAGAGGTAGTAGCAACCTTCCATGACCGTTTTGGGACTACCGACACAATTAGACTTAAGTCTTCCCCTTTGCCCTTAAGGATAGAGCTAAGAGCTGGTTGTATTCTTTAAGACCTAGGTCAATAGGATCGTGGGGCGAGATGACTCAGGTATTTTTTGACAAATATTTCCCACACCATAAGACAAATGCCCTGAAAAGAAAAATCTCCACCTTCTCCCAGAGAGACAGTGAGACGTTTTATCAAACATGGGAGCGATATAATGAGTTGTTAGCTAGTTGTCCCCACCATGGATATGAGAGTTGGCGTTTAGTAAGTTATTTTTATGATGGACTGACCCCTAGAGAACGCCAATTCGTTGAGATGATGTGCAATGGTGAGTTCATTCGAAAGGATCCTGATGAGGCACTTGAGTATTTAGATGACATAACTAAGAAATCTCATACTTGGACTGGACCCAATGCCGTAGATAACACTGATATGACACTCACTTCTTCTAGCAGAAGCTTACAACACTTTAGGGAAGAGGATAACCTTAAGACACAAGTTGAGCTGTTAACTAGACAGATAGGAGCCTTAATAGCTAAAGACAGAAAGACAATGCATTCAGTAGCCCAGCTAGAATATCAAGAGTGTCCGGTATATGGTGAGATGAGAGGAACATATGAAGAACAATGCCATGCATTCGGGACGTACCAGAAACCTCACACACCGTACCCAGACACCTATAATTCTAGTTAGAGGAACCATCTCATCCTTAGTTGGAAGCATGAGCCTCATCAGCCTATCCAGACACCACAACCTAGGAGTTACAGTACCCCCCAGTATTACACACCTATCATTCCTATAAATTCTTTAGAGGATACCTGGCATGTATTTGTAGAGACCCAGAGCAAAACTAATCAAAGGATTGAGTCATTGATAGCTCAGGTAGCTGAAGACCAAAAGGAAATTAAGAGTCAAATCTCTAAATTGACTAACGTCCTGAGTGTGCAAGAACAAGGAAAATTCTCATCTGAAACTCAACCTAATCCACTAGGTCAACACATGGCACAGGCTAATCATGAAGTATCCAGTATAAGAGGTGTTAATGCCATAATCACTAGGAGCGGTAAAGAGGTAGGGATACAGAATAATTCCAACACTATAGGTGACCCCAAGAATAATAGTGAAGATGTCTCTCAAGAAGAACAAGTGCCACATTTCCCAATTAGAGTACCATATCCTCAAGCATTTAACATTTTTAATGTTGAAAAACAATCACAGAGTGAGGGTGAGTGTCATTACTCATACATGCTAGAAACAGTCCAGCCAGAAGCAGTCTCTCTACAACTTGAATCAAATCCTCCTGATCTAAAACTGGTCCCAAAGAACCAAAAAATGAGGAAAATGAGAGTTAATGCTCAATTAAAGATGATTCCTGTGAGATTAAAAAGAACATTGAGCGAATCTTTCCTTATGTGCAGTACCAAATTTCAGCCACCTGACCCTGAAGGATTAGTGGATAAACTGCCACAGCTAGACAAGCATTCCCTCACATGCCTTCATCAGTACGCTCGATGGAAACCACCATGACAACTTGAGTGTTTGTGTCTGGCTGAAGATGTTAAACTTAGCGCTAGCGGGGAGGCAACCCTTGCTTCTGCATTTTATTTACTTTAGTTTTACTTTATTGTGTGCTAATTGCATGTTTATTTTTTATGTTTGCATGAGTGTTTAAGCAGGAGTTAGCATAACCTACACAGCCACACAACTAAAGTCTCGCCAGCAGGAACCTGATCAACTCTGCGCCTGGTAGTGTTGTTCCTTAATCATTTTTCTTTACATTTATCTTACATTGAGGAAAATGCAAGTTTTAAGTGTGGGGGTGTGTATGCATGCGCATGAAAACCTGTCTTAAATACATTAATTATTTTTAAAAAAAAAAAAATTTTGCTTGTTTTTTTTGTTTGCTTTTAGTCCTTGATAGTTAAACATAGGTCCTATGATGATATTGTTTGTTTTAGGGTGAACTCTTAGAAACGATAAGTCCTTTAATGCACTTTCATCTGATGCTTTGAGTAGTTTATCTATGTTAGACTCGTAAGTGTTGAGTTTCAATCAAGTCCCAAGGATCATTCTAAGCATAAAAACGAGTTGAATACTCATCAAAGGAGGTGCGGAATTCATACTCACATTGATGGGTTTTGATGAAATGAAGAATACAAGCCTTCAAGCTCCCTCCATAAGCTCGCCCAAGGCTTCTCCTTGCTGTGGACTGCTCGGTTTTGGTGGTGGTGGTCTCCTCCATGTTCGGCCATTGAAGACTCCATTGAAGCTCCAAGCTTCAAGCTTTCCAAGCTCACAAATTCGTTTCCCTATCACCATAATATAACCCATGTGTGTGCTAGCACTCTTGTTTTGCAACAAAACACTCTCACTTGCTTCTCTTTCAATTCGCAGTGACCAAAAATGGAGAAGAAGATGAAATGGCTCTAAGCCGTGAATGAGAGGGAGAAGAAAAGAGAGGGAGATGAAGAGATGCGTAAAAAGAGAGAGAGAAAAGTAAAAATAAAATATAATGTAATAGGTTTTTATAATTTCTAAAATTAATAAAACCATTTACCAATCTTTTACTTTTCCTTAAATGCTAAAGTCAAAAAGCAAAAAGCAAAAGTTGCTTTTTCAACTTCTACATCAATCACTCAAATCAAGTGACAACATGTCATATCACTCAAAGTGACATTTGATTCGATGATTGATGCGACTAGCGATATGACGCATGATTTGACATGCGTGCCGCACTCGAATTCGAAATGCGAAAGCGCTCGCAAATAATCCCGGGCTCGGGTTCGCTAATTCCAAATTAACGAATTTTCCATTGCGTCGTAATTAAATGATTACGCCTAGTGAAATCACTATTCACGTCGCTAACGAATTAATTCTAAATTAATTCGTTCGCCCGAATTAAAATCTAATTTTAATTCCGCGTCGAAATCCAATTTCTAATAATATATCAAATATATTATTTTATCGATTAATTCCAAATAATCGTTCTCTCTTTTTAATTAATATTTTATCCCAGATAAAATATCTCCGCATTAATCCCAGATTAATTTTCTCTCTCTTCTAATTAATCCTAGATTAATTAAAGTGCGAGTTATACATCATCGGGAATCTTCAGGAAGCGACCCATGAGATCTCCGGATATGTTGGCAGTAAATACGGTCGTCGGATTATCTGAACACGTAAGAACCTCGTACTACGTTTATACCGATTTACAAGACAAGGTTGGCTTCTAGCAAAGCGCCATGCCTACCCATTCTCCAGAAATATTCTTACAGGAATATATAGATCTGTATCAAGCGTAGTATACCGTAGTATTGTGCATATCGGCCCAGTAGTATCGGATAGTCACGTGCTAGGGCTGGGGCTGGATAAGTGTCTGCCCCGTCCGAAGCACATGTCGGATGTCTGGTAACTAGTCTCTATAATCAGATATGCATGACCTAGTCATAACATCCCAATGGTTGCGCAATACTTAAGAGCATTAATACCGT